>ML784993.1:266194-276625 GCA_009831015.1 Picea engelmannii
AGAACATTCTAGAGGAGGAATCTTCTAGAAGTAGAACCTTCTAAGAAGTCCTCTTACATTTATTATATCTAACTACAATAGTGGGCCTTATTTAATAATATAGTGGACCTAGTCCACCTTACATTGAATGACCTTCACTATTATCACTATGGACCCTCTAGGCCCCCTCACTACCTCTCTAGCTAGCTTACACTGACAGTGGTTGAATTGAATTTGAAAAGTCTATCAATCTAATTGAATTTTCACTCATACAACAAACTGCGATAAAATGATACTCATTAAGTTGTAATTTATTTGATGAGTGTGCATTCAAACTTTGTTGTTCTTGAAAATGGTTCTTGCAGTATCCATATATATCATTTCAATGTATTATAGTGATTTGAGTTTTTGTAGGAAGCTTGAAAACTTTTTCTACAAAAGATTCATGGGAAGGAAAAATACACACTAGATATAATATTAGATATAAAATATTAGAGTTAACCAATTGAAAATTTATCTAAAATGAATTTAACACCTTGATGACTTGAATATTATTTAAAACTGAGCTACTTAAAGGCATTATTTTTTTAATTTTTTTTAAAGAAAGTGTGATGAATCAATTAGATGTTTGAAATGGATTTTCCATTCCTGAGTGTTAAAACCTTGAGGCATTTATAAAAAAAAAATTCTGACTTGGAATTTTCTTTCAAGAAGCGTACGAGTTGAGTCAAGAGAAACAACTCTTAATGATATAGAAAGTTGAAATGACCAAATAAGTATGCTATGATGTTAAGTGTCTTGAATCCATGTCTGGAAATGGAGAGTAGGCAATAAAGAGGGCATTTAACAACTTACTTGATTAGGTGAAATTGGGTAGAGAAATGGGTATCCCAAGACGACATTATGACAAGTAGGTTAGATTTTAAAGAGGATAGGGTACGAGTCATTTATTAGTTGCACTGAACTAGGATGGGAAACATTTACAAGGAGGTTATCTCTGTGCCGAGCATGCTTTGTCTTTCAATGCATGAAGTTTAGTGGTGGAAATCCTTACTAAATATGATTGTTGTTTTTTTCTTGGAAGTTAGGTTTTTTATGACAGTGATGGAGATGGAAGACTTTTGGTGTTCTGAAGGCCGAGTGGGCTCTAGAAAATATGTGTTCAGTCACTTTTTCTGTGACAGTTGTGATCCATTAATGGCCTAATGAGTTCCAGGTTTGGACAAGATTCTAATTGCATATACAATAGTTTCAAAGTACTATCCCATATTACAAGGCTTTGCGAATCGATTGAGACTGTATCAGGGATTCTGTCGGTGTTCCTTATTATCAATGGTGGAAGGGATACAATAGTGGAAGGGATACAGATTATCAAATCATCAATAAACCAAGATGTGGTGGTTGGGATATCTATGGCGATCTTAATTATTCTGTTCTCAGTCCATAGATTTGGAACCGATAAAGTTGGCAACGCATTCACCCCTACTATTTTTCTTTGGTTTTTGTTTATTTTTTTCATTGGCATATACAACCTAGCCAAACCTGATACAAGCTTGTTACATGCTTTATATCCAAAATATATCATCGACTACTTCAACAGAAACAAGAAACGGGGTTGGATTTCTCTGGGAGGAATCATTCTTTGCATTACATGAAATGAAGCTATGTTTGCAAACCTGGGGCACTTTTTTGTTCGCTCCATCAAAATTTCCTTTATAGGACTTATTTATTCTAGTCTCATATGTGCATATGGAGGGAAAGCTGCATATCTTACCAAGTTTCTAAACGATGTGTCTAGGGATTTTTACAAGTCAATTCCAGTTTCTGTATACTAGTCAATGTTTATTGTTGTTGTGGTCGTGGTTGTTATTGCAAGCCAAGCCATGATCTCTGCTACTTTCTCCATTCTGAAGTAGGCTATGTATCTTGGATGCTTTCCAAGTATTAGAGTTGTTCACACTTCAGCTAAATATGAAGGCCAAGTATACATTCCATAAATCAACTACTTCCTAATGGTTGCATGTGTGTTTGTCACAGTTAGTTTCAAAAACACGATTATGCTCGGTAATGCTTATGGAAGAAATGAAATTTGATGATTTAAGGATTTTAAGGTCAAATTTTAAGTCCTAAATTCATCTTTTAAGTGGGCTCTGGCATTCATCATTCCATGTGGCGTCTACCGTTGGTGGGTAGATTAATGCTCAGCAGGTGATAAACAATAGCGATGAAAACCATAATTGAGAAGGAATTATTTCGAAGCCTTCAGGTTTCTCCGGGATATACGAGGAAGGAGGTTGCATTATTTTAGATTCTTGAGTTTGAAATAGACTTTGAAATGATACACGACTTTTCAAGCTGATCAAGCCGTATGTTACAAACTTTGGGTGAATGTATAGAGAGATTTTACACTCATTTTCACGTCCATGAATTTCACTTTGGGGCAGGCCCTTGTATTCATTAAGTGCTTCCCATGGCTTATCTAAGATGGAAGGTGCCCAAATCATCTGCATCCCATGGTCATCCCCACGAAATGCTAAGATTCCAGTTGTGGTTTTACTTTGATCATGACCAGAACGACCCATGGAGCTGTTGCCTCCAAAGCTCTCCGTGAAAGCGATTGCAATATTTAGGAGCATTTGAGAAACCATGTACATTTGACTAATTGTATTCATTTGAATAATCACGTCCACATGTAGAAATCAATAGTCATGTCAACTGAGAGCTCACTTATGAAGGAGCTAATTCTTCTTCTAAGATCGAGATCACTCAGGGATCCTTCTACGAGCCCATCATGGAACTCGCCCATAATTGGTTCTTTGATGAAGCAGTTGGAAAAGGAAGGCGCAACTCAAAAGAATGATTTCAGCGTGTAACATCTTTGGGTGGAGAGCTAAGGAAAGAGTTAAGAAGAGGGTTTGTTACTTCCCCACTTTTCCAAAGTGCTACTCTGATAAAAATACAGGTAGATTTCGAGCATGTACGGAGGATGACTCAACCAAGAGGGAGAAAGGAAGTGGAAGTCGAAGCAAAGACATTGCAGATCTTCATATAGGTAAAAGAAATAGAAATATAGAAAGGAGTGAGAAGGGAATAGGAAATGAGAATCAAAAAAGTAATTCTGAGATGTCAAGGTGGCTAATGTAATAGAGAGGATTTCAAGGGATGACTACAATTTAGGTGGACAATCAAAATATTTTATTTTGCAGAATGATTCGGTTGCCAGTAATATGCTTGTAACAAACCAAGTTGGATTGCAGATGAAAAAAACAAAATCCCAGTGCTGTGGGTGGTCAAGCCTAGGTTTCAGGTTTTGAAACTAGGCTCTGATATCATGTGTAAGGTCTCTCCTACAGAGCCTTATAAAACATAAGTTTAAATAGAGAATTTCTATCTTAAATGCTTTACAATATATTATTCAACGTATAACCATTCATTATTCAACATATAGCCATGTTAAACATAATTAAAATTTATGAGTAGCATGATAATAAACCACATAACACGGCATAATAATGAAAATACATACCTCCAACTGATGTTATTGTTGTTCTCCAACTCTGCCTGAAGCTCTGCTCAAAACTGACTAACCTCCCAGCCAGCTAGGAACAGCCTATCCGGCTCCCTAGCTCTAGGATTCCTTATGGTCTCCTGGCCCCCGAGCCCAAAATTCCCAGCAATAGGTGCCCCCTATGAAATTCCTTAAGCAAGCTGCTAGTAAAATCAGAAATACAGATGCAGTCCAAAATTGTTTTTCCCTTCACCTTCTCCCTCTATCTTTCAAAAATTCTCAAACCGAAAATAAAAATAAGATCCTCTTCCAAGTTCTCCCATCCTCTCTTATCCTACTCTCTCAAGTCCCCCTCATTAATCCTCCAACAACCTTATCCACCCATTAATTCCTCAGCTACCTTATCTCCCCATTAATCCTTCAACTACCTTATCTGTCCCATTCATTACTTCATCTACCAATGTTAATAATATTATAATAAAATATTCATAAAGTCATTTTAATAATTAATTAAATTAATATTAATTATTCAAGATAATTACATAATTAATTAGGGTTGTTACAAAGGTAGTGATTGTAATTACTGACATAAAGATATTGTATATGGTGTTATTTGACAAAGGAGCATTTCTATTCACAAATTTTGAGAATCAATCAACATTTCATCCCAGTCCAAATTTGTTTTTTCAAAAAAAACATCTCACATACTTCAAGTTTGTTTAGTGGGTGATAATGTTATAGATTTTTTCTTTTCCTTGATTATTATGTATTTCATAATTTTAAAGTTGATAATTTTATTATATGCTCACTTTGTTCAATTCGATAGTGCCACTGGAAGTTTCTCTACATGGTACTACTTTCAATTTACATCTTTTGATTAAATTTTTAGGATTTTAAGATTTGACAATTGAAAAACATATATGTATTTTCCTTGTTTATTTGTCATTATTTTTGGCAAGTTGCTAAAGTATTATTTTATGGTCAACCATTGAATGTCTATTTTACTAGATCATTTTACAAACACATAATTGTATCCAAAGTTACATAACATTATATTGAGGTACTTGATCTAGAATACTATAATAATAATAATATAAAAGGCATGCTTGAGTTTGTTAGATACCTAATCTTTGGGATTATGATACATTGTAAATATTATCTTAGGATAAATATGAAGAGTCATTGGTGAATAGGAAAAGTCATTTGAACCTCTTGTAAGATGAAACCAAAGGTCACTTCATATTGTACTAATGAATGTATCACTTTAATGCAAATCAATTCATAAGTGGAGTTACTCATCGCTAGCCCGAAAATGGTATTAAAGTATAATTTTTCTTGATAAATCCATGATCTCTCCCAAATTGCTTCCCTTCTCCCTCATTTCTTCCCTCCACAGTTTCCTCCATAGTTTCCTCTATTGTTTATTTTTCCGCCCTTGAGAAAGAGACAACTGAGAGTTCATTGAGAAGAGTTATGGAAACCATTCTTGATGCCATTGATAGGATTTTTTATGCCATTACCAAGCCTTTTATTTATGTGTTCCATATGTCCTAAGGAGTCTCAATACCCAACATTTATGGCCATAGATTCGTTATTTATGGTGAACTACAGATCTATGGTTCCAAATAAGTGAAACACTAAGATTTTTTTCAATGGGTGCTATGTAGTTAAAATTCAAAGGTATAAGAGAGAATCCACTATAAAACTTCAAAAATGAACCCTAAACACCAAAGATACCAAAGCATTCACCATAAAACACAATAAGAATATTTAATAAGAAATATATAATAATTGAGAAGAAAATATCTTGTAGAAAGAATGGATTATGGAGTCATTCCTTCCATAAGGAGTATTTGATGGTGTTACCATACCTTAATGGTTCTTCCCTCTATATTTTTACATATACTAATAAATAATAATTACATAGTGGACATATTATTTCCTTTTAATTACACAGTGGGCCTATTCCAATATTATGGCTACATTACATTCATTATTGTTACGGAAATATTCCCATGTGGATAGGTGAACTTTCCCTTGGATTACAGACCCCTAATACCAAGACAAAAAAACACAAGTGGACACTAACATCCCTTTGAATTTAGTTTAACTAATTAGAAAGAGTGAGAGGGAGAAAAGGTGTGATGCACCTATTTTCGAAGTTTGTCCTTAATGATTCAAATCCGAGATTTATCTTCAAACTCATTAGCACAACTTTATACATGCAATGTAATATACAACAAAGAGAAACAAATAACTCCTACTCTATATTATTAGATCAAACATATTCATCTACAAAGATTGAA
The DNA here is from genome assembly GCA_009831015.1 of Picea engelmannii. NCBI lineage: Eukaryota > Viridiplantae > Streptophyta > Pinopsida > Pinales > Pinaceae > Picea > Picea engelmannii. The sequence goes on from ML784993.1 coordinate 271,988, forward strand.
GGAACAATAGACAAGCACATGCAAGAATACACAATCTTGAAGGAAATAGGCCAAGTATATTAAAATGAGAACCCAAAGGGAATACTTACAAACATGGATGATGATGCAACACTCCTCCAAGATCTCCTCATCGAGAGCCTTTCATGAATCCCAAGATCATAAATTTGATATATCTGTTTGTCTTTTCTTCACCTTGGAATGGCCTCTTTTTATAGGAATGGGGGGATCAACCACCATGATTAGATTTGGGGATTAGTTGAGGATATGACTCCTTTATATTAGTATATGATCCTAGGATAATATCAGAGGATACTATTCGATCCAAACCAACCTCATCTCCAAGAGTTGGCCTTGAGAAAGAGGTGGGATTCTCCAAATTTTTGTCTAACCAAAATTAGTGCTCTGTTATAGTTAGAGATAAAGAGTTGATCCTAGATATGATGTCCATAAATAAGGTAAAGAAGGCGTTGATCTATGGGGTATCACTCCCCCAGCATGGCTGGGGGGGCGCTACCCTTCAAAAATGCCTCGAAAATGGTCGATTTGTCAAGTAAAAAGTGTGTTTCTAGCCTTGAAATGATGGGTTTATTCCTCCAATATGACTAAGGGATCATGGAAAATGTTATTTGATGGTTTCAAGGGGTTAAAACACATATAAATACATATAAAAGTGCATGCGACACTTAGTAAGGTGCATACGACACTTGACAACACTTGCAACACTTACCAAGGTGCATACGACACTTTTACGACACTTAAGGTGAGTTAATTAAGTGTGGATTTTTTATGTGTAACAGATTTCCCGCTAAAGTGTGATATCATAAGAAAAACTAATGGCTGAAACACTTTACAATTATTCAATGCAATGGTGTGGAGTTGGAGAACCTGGAAGAAGTTGCAAACAATCATCAAACAATATTAATATATGTTCCATTTCTAAGGCAGACATACCTACGCTAGGAATACAAGATGACTCAAAGAAAGGTCGTCGATTAATACGCTGCAGATCCATGAAAAATAGTGACTAAGGATATGGCCACTAGAGATACAATGTGGATCCATACCTCCATGGCATGAACTGATCGTAGCCATGAAAAATACACATTGGAGCTACGAGATGATAAAACATAGCCACAGACCAATACAATGTGGATCTATGTGACAATATATATTTCAGCATGCTCAAGTGATCTCCTTCGCAGCTTGGGAAAAGTAGATAACATAGTGAACGATCAACCTAGGTTCTTCGTCCTAATCCTGATGTGGTACGAATCTAGCCATGTGAATAGATGATTTTATGTTGAACATGGTAGAAACCACTTGATTACCAACCATTGAGATAAATCGTTAACAAGTGAGAGGGAAATAACCAATGATGTCACTGACTCCCAAGGTACCCTAGTACATTCCAGCGAATGTGAATAAATGAGTTGAGTTTGAACAATTGTGGAATCATCCGATTAGAGGTCAATGATATAAACTTATTGTCAGAAGCGAGGAGGTATGTCATTGAGGCATGTAGGTCCCAAGGTACTAACTATTCTCTAAGTCTAATTCCCAGATGATGTGTTGAAGTTGACAAGAAAATGCGCGTCGAAGGAGGGACTTGATGTATATCCCATAATTGACACAAATCTGACATAGGAATGTGATGTGAGATGGTGAATCAAATGAGTATTGACAACATAGGAAATTGAAACTGGAAATAATATAGATGGATGGTTTGAAGTGAAACTTCCCTTGTACATGATGAGACAAGATAATTGACTTGGAAACATTGACTCGACGAGTACCAAGAATTTAATGTGACAACAATAAGATCACTCTTCGACTGGACAAAAAAGCATGGCGACACATGGAATTGGTATGACTCGGAGAAAAGAGGATTACCCAACTGTAAGATGAGATGCAAATAGGTGCCATTTTCAAGGGAGACAATAGATGTAATAAAGGATTCCCAAAAACTTGATCCACTTCCTTCAATTCCCCCCCCACCCAAATAGATGAGTACCTCTTTTTCATTTAACGAGCTCAAGGAGGGTAACACATTCTTGATATAACTCACCTTTGGTAAGTTCCTCTTTCTTTATTTAATGAACTGGAAAAAGTAAGGGTTTGTTCCCATATGGGTCCTTCAATGTGCAATTTAGTGAGTCCAGAGAAGGAAAAATCAGTATTTTTTCATGTTTAGAGAGTCTGAAAAGAACATAAAGGTGACTCCATGGATGAATTTTTTGTAAATTTAGTCTCCCAAACCTTAAAAAAGTGTAAAACAATACAGGGGAGAAATATTATAATCATTCTTGATTAGAGTGTTCCTTTTTCATAATTAGTCTCGCGAGGACGAAAAAGAGATAAACTATCATTCGAAAGACACCCTTTCAAACATTTTAACGAGTGTGAAAGGAAGCAAGATTGATCGACAATATTTTCATGTTTAGAGAGAATGAAAATAGCTTAAATAAAACCCCATAGGGTTCCTTTTTTTTATAACCTTTACGAGTCTGAAAAAGTGATAAATTTATATTTGGTCAAATTCTCATGTATTTATGAGCACAAGAAAGAACAAAGACTAATCTCATAATTGGTTTCATTTTTACACAATCTTGAAACAAAATTAAACTATGATTTTAATTTCCCAATGTAATTTCCAAAGGATCTGAGGGATACCCATGGATGGTTTGTACTCTACCCCCAACTTGAAATTCTATTGGCTTAACTCCAGTATGATAATAAAAGGCTCGAGACATGTCCCCCCAATCTTCTTTTCATTTTTTGACGCTTACATTGTCACCGATTTTTGTATCAGATGGAGGAAAAAATGTCAACTGACAAAGGAAGACAAAGGGAAGGTTCAAATACGAGACCCAACAAAATACTTGACTTGACATCTACAAGATCCAACTAAAGACTCGACTCGATATCTACTAGATCTAGTGAAAAGACTCTACTTGATAGGAGAGGTGAATTTTTCATTTTTTAACGATCTTGACACATGAAAGAACTATGCTCATGGATTCTCTTTCATTTTTTAACGAGATTTCCATAGAGAATAAAAACTATGCTCAAGACATTTGTTTCATTTTTTAACGAGCTTGCCATAAAGAAGAAAAACTATGCTCAAGACCTTTGTTTCATATTTTAATGAGCTTTCCATAGAGAATAAAAATTATGCTCAAAACCTCTCCTTGATCATGGATTCCAAGAGGACAATTCTATGGAAGGAATACATGTCAAGGGAAAAATCTCATCCATGGATTCCAGGAGATATTTGCTAGATGGAAGAAAAACAATCTGGAAGGCGTACATGTCGATGAAATAGATAAGGGATCTAATATCCCTATCTAAGAGATGACCATGTAAAATATCGGATCCAAGTTAGGAGAATGGAGAGATTCCCTCTCATGTGGGAATGAACACATGGGGTAGGTCATTACATAATTGACCTGCACCGGGGTAGACATCGTTGACATGTATGGACCGTTCAAGAAAGGTGGATAGTTGACCATTAGATGAGGGTTAATGAATGAAAGTTGGTTGATCATTACTATGTTTCCATTGTGAGGGAAACATATCACTTGAAAGAGAGCATACATGAAATCTCTCATAACATAGACATAGTCTTGCACGAGGAGAAGGTTAAATTCCATGGGGTCGTGAACTACCATCACATCGAGGTAGACTAATCACTAGCATATTTGGCCCATTTTACGACGGTTGTTTCGATGCTATTGTGACGTTATTTCATTGATATGGCGATGAATTTAGAGTCTCTGAAACGTCAGTTTAGGTGACGTGGCATTTGCAACGAACTTGATCAAACGTCGCATAAGCGACGATATAGGTAAACAATCTCAAACCAACTTTTCATCTAAATTTGGACAACAACTTTAATAGTTAAACCGACGCATCAATAGAAGTCGTCGTCGCATATTCGAAGACAACAATTCTTTCCTCATCACGTTCATGCATTCGTAACCTATACCATTTGACATCGAACAAAACTAGTTTGAAGGAATTAAATTCACACTCAAGTATATTGTTTAAATACCCATAGTATATATTTTTAGACTCTCGGGGATGTCTATCACTACTAGAGGAAACATTAGTAACTTGGAATGCTGTAGTTATCCCACTATCAGAAGTTTTCCTTGTTTCATCCAATTGTTTGATGTGAAATTTATGACCATTGCACCACATAGCCTTGTGGTGTTTCAACTGCAATATGTCAGATATATAAAATATGCATTGTCAATTATTAAATTAACATATATTTATATAACTTTGAAAGTATCTGAAAAATATAGTACACATGTAGTCACATTAGTATAATATAAAATAACTGAATAAAATGGGTGAAATTGATTACCTTTCCATCTTTCAAACCATATGCTAGATCAATTTCCATTTGCGTAACATTGGCATCTCCGTTACGACGAGCTTCTCTAACCAATTCAGAAAGTCGTTGCCATGATAACCTACCTCCATTATGTTGTTTACATCTTTCAATCCATACATTCATCCAGTCAAGATTGTTTGCAATGTATAAATGCAGTGCATCCCACTATAGAGCAACTGAATAAAAAAAACATAATTCACCAATATTAAATATTAGTTATAATGTACAATATGAAGGTA
>ML784993.1:323526-356600 GCA_009831015.1 Picea engelmannii
ATCACTTCACTTTATTATTTACCTTTTAAAATCTCTTAAACCACTTTGATTACTTTGACCTTTTGGGGCTTCTAGATGACATATGAGGGTCCTCCAACTTCGTAAGGCCATAACTCTCAAAACGTGAGGATTTATGTGACGTTCTACATACCAAAAGAAATGGCATGACATGTACTATCCATATAGAATAGTATTTTCTGAAAATATATCATAACTTATACCATTACCCATCAGACAAACTTGGGTCCATTACCCAAACCTGGGGTCTCCAACTTCTCATGGCCATAACTCTCTAACCGTGAGGAATTATGTGACGTTCTACATACCACCGGAAATGACATGACAAGAACTATCCATCTAGGATATATTCCATGACAAATTCACTTTCCTTCATCTCATTATTCCACAATTAAGCATGGGTTCTCTTACTCCACAAAGCGTCTTCCCGTGAGGGCTTTCACCATAAGGGGACCACTTTAGAGTTCATCCATATTTACTTCTTATCAACCATGAAAAAAAAATAATGAGTCATATTTACATCAAACACTATTGGGTCCATTACCCAAACCTTTGTGCTATGGATATTTCTTCAAGTGTTGACATCAATGACAACCAACCTTAATCAGCAGGTACCTAGTACAATATATCAAGTGTGAATATAGGATTTGAAGTCGAACACTTGATAGAATATATAAATTAGGGGAAATTGATGTATTCCCACTGTTAATAGTGAGGGAACCTTACATCGATGACTGCAAGGCCCAAGGTAATAATAATGACTCTAGATCAGTGTCCCAGATAAACATGTGTTGAATTCGATAGGAAAAGATTCGTTGGAAGGGGATAATTAAAGAATCCTCCATAAACCAACATGAGGAGTGGCAAAAGGAAAAATATTTGGAAGGAATCAGATGAAATATTGAAAGGACCACCACAAAGTGTGTCTTCCACGTGCACCATATGTAAATAGTACATGAAAGAGACCTTTTCAATAACAACCAATAATGAATATTACTAACAAAGGTGAGGAAACTGCCAATGGGGACAAATGGAATCCAAGGTACTACATGAATTCAAATGTGTGAATAATGGTCTTTTCACTGAACACAAGGGAAACAACTCAATCAACAACTAATGATGAAATTTCATCTACTGAGCACAAGGTTACCTATCAATGATGTAAATAAGGCCAAGGTGTGACTCTAGGTCAAACTCTCAAAGAAATTTGTCACAATTGATAAGAGATTAACCCTTCGACATGAATTCAATGGGGACCCTCCATACCAACATGAGTAAAGGAAAAATATACCTTTTATTCTAAAATTTACTTGACATACAGGACAACCAACTTGTATTGCCAAGAATTTTGTGGAATGGCTGACACAGGCTAAAAATTACTTTGAAAAATAAAAAAACACAATATGTGACTTAGGCAACATGGAATAAAAATGAAAATTGACATAATTCTGTGATGCATGAGGAAATGATAGAATCTCCATAGTGACTAGAAGAATAACCAGCTGGAGGAGTAAAAACTATGTGTAACGAGTTCAGTTTCCTAAAGTTGTACTAACCCAAATTGTTGAGACTAGACTCAAAAAAAAATTCTTTATTCGGAAGAAACTCAACTTCTACCAATAATGAGGAAGAAGACTCATTCCAATGCTATTTTTTATTATTTATCTTTTATGTATTTTTCATATTGTAAATCTTCAAAAAGAATAAAATAATGCTAAAATACCTGAAGGAAATGAGTGTCGGATGAAAACAAATTAGTTCCAAGCATAAGGAACATACCTATGCTCAATGCAAGGAAACATGTTTATGATATGGACACTCATCGAAATGTTTTCTCCTAGGTTACAAGTGTTAAATTGTAGAGGAAAAACTAGCAAGGCTAGCAACTGATGAGAATGCATAATAAAATGGTTGAGCAACACCAAGTTGAAACCAACATTAGTCTCAAAAGAGCAAGCAACATAATGCAATGCAATATTACAACTCAACACATAAGTATGGGGTTCTTCCTGGTAAATAGGTAGAATAAGATTGATAAGAATATGAGGTTTCAACACAATTTCATGGCGATACTAACATGACTCTCGAGACTAAGAAAAAATTCAACATCAAAACCAAAAGGAAAAGAAAGGTGCTATCCAGGATGCCCGTGATGGTAGGCTCTACCACTAATTGAATGAAACTTAATTCATCTAGAAAGGCTTGTGTTTATAGTAAGTGGGCTTGACCCTAAGGTAATTTTATAATAGGTCACTGATAATACAAAATGCAAGGTGGAAAAAATCCTACCCTCTATGCGAGTGACGAGAACATTACCTTAAAATTTCAGAAAAATTGGACCAATGGATACAAAACACCATTCTAAGAAAATTCCCTACACAAATTCAAATCCAATTGTCATATTGTACAATAATTCTAGTTCATTATGTTGACTAAGGTTGGTTGTCATTGATGTCAACCCTTGAAGAAAGCCCTGCAACACAAAGGTTTGGGTAATGGACCCAATATTGTTTGATGTAAAGATGACTCATTACTGCCTTGTCATGGTTGATAAGAAGTAAAGATGGATGAACTTCAAAGTGATCCCCTTATGGTGAAAGCCCTCACGAGAAGACGCTTTGCGGAGTAACATATACCAAGATTAATTGTGGAATAATGAGATGAAGGACAATGAATTTGTTGAGTAAACTATCCTAGATGGATACTACTTTTCATTCCATTTCCGGTGGTATGTGGAATGTCACATAACTTCTCACGGTTAGAGAGTTATGGCCATGAGAAGTTGGAGACCCCGGATTTGGGTAATGGACCCAAATTTGTTTGATGGATAATAGTATGAGTTATGATATATTTTTAGATAATATTATTCTATATGGATAGTACATGTCATTCCATTTCTGGTGGTATGTGTAACGTCACATAACTCTTCATGGTTTGAGAGTTATGGCCTTACGAAGTTGGAGGACCCTCATATGTCATCTAGAAGCCCCAAAAGGTCAAAGTAGTCAAAGTGGTTTAAGAGATTTTAAAAGGTAAATAATAAATTGAAGTAAAGAGTGTATTATAATTCAAATTGAATACAAAATAAATTATTTCAATAATAAATTTAATGGAGAAATTAGAAGTGGGTTAACCCTAAAATAAGGAAAGTGGGGTCAAGTGACCTAGAAGATGTTTTTAAGGAAGCTACTTGGAGAGTATAAATAAGAGGCAAGGCTCTCTCATTTTAATAAAAATTGAGCATATTGAATATCTATAGGTGTCTGAGATAACAAAGGATATCTAAGCTGAAATTCTGAGGGAAGGTGAAGAAAAGAAGGCCGAAATGTAAGGAAGGATAAATTCTTTTGATGGTGCTTTCTAAGGTATGTTATTTACAGGTCATCTCACCATTTTTGCTATAAATATTTTTCTATAATGATTCATACCGTGAAATTCCTATGAAATTGAGAAAACATATCCAAGTACCTGTGGTAAAAAATTCATCTTGTGGGTCATTGTATTTTTGGCGTTACACTCCGTGGAAAATAGGGTTTGTGGCTAGCCCTGAAACTAGTCAAACACAAGTGTTTTGGGTAAAAATGTCCTAACTTATTCATAACAGATCCACATTAAGTGAAACCAAATGTGTTGGTTAAGGTACAGTCTTTATTATGTTGTGTAAAAGTTTCAAATCAATTCAACAAATATTCTGTGTGGGCCACACTCTACAAGGTTGCTCTCTACAATAAGTCAGAATTCAACAAGGTATGCCATTTTTGCTATAAATCCTTTTCTGAGAGGTTCCAAGTAGTGCCACCTGGAGGAATTGCATAAACAAAACTGAAGAAAATTGTGTATCAACTTCAGATATTTATACATTATAGGTACAAAGTTATGATTACTTCAAGTTAGGGTTGTTGACTAATCCAAAACTAGGCATGTGAGACTAAAGAAACGTTTGATGAAAATTATAGTCTCTTGTTGTTGAATTTAAGTAAGGTTTGAAGGAATGTGATCATATACACCAGGTCTATTATAGAGCTACAAATCAGATTTGGATGATGAAATTGATGAGGGATTTTGGTTGAGGTACATGTTGAGTACATGGTTGAGACAAGTAGTTGATGAGTTGGCACATACATGAGGTGTATAGTTGATGATGTTGGTACATATTGATGATTCATAGTTGATGAGTAGTTGAAACATGATTGGTACATACTTGGTACATGGTTGGAAGCACTTTTTTATGGTACAAGTTGATTACAGGTTATTTGGTACAGGTTGGTGCATGGTTGATGCATTTGTTTATGGTACAGGTTGATTACAGGTTGAGGTACAGGTTAATGCATGGTTGATGCATGGTTAAAATTTATTGGTATAGGTTTACAATGGTATATCTCATAGTTATAAGTTGACAGTGGTTACATCATTCTACTTCTACTTTAGGGTGGCAAGACGGGGCAAGGACAGGTGGTTGTAGCCGAAGAACATAGGGGGTTGTAGGCTCCTTCTAGTTGTAGCCAGAGAATTGGGGAGTTGGAGCTTCCCTCAGGTTGTAGCCTGAGAAACTAGGGTTTTGGAGCCTCCTTCTAGTTGCAGCTAGAAAATGAAGGAAGTTGGTGCTTCCAATGAATGTAATTCTTCAAGACATATAAGAAAAATCATTTCGTGGTTTTCTCCCGATTTGGACTTCCATGTAAAACACTGGTGTATTATGTATGTGTATGTTTGTTCATTTTTTCATTCCTTATTTACTCTGTATTTATTGTACGATAATGCTTCATTGATATAACACTTGGATTATATGGTTAAAAATGATTAAATTTGTCTATTACTGATTCATCCCCCCTCTCAGTAATCCAAGAATTGGCATCAGAGCAGGTTCCTTTAGAAATCAGTTTAACCACTGAAAGGTATATCATGGAGAGTACCAACTCATATAAAAATGGAATACCACAGTTTGATGGAACATAGTATGCTTTTTGGAGCATAAGGATGATGACATATATACAGGCACATGGATTTCAAGGTTGGTAATCAATTGTAGATAGATACACAACACCAGCAGTTCCACCAACAAATGACAAAGCAATAAAACCTAGTGAGAATAATTCCAAAGCCACAAATGCACTTTTGAATGGTCTCAGTGATACGATATTCACCAAATTTGGACACTGTAAATCCGCTAAACAGATTTGGGACAAGATTAAAAATATTAATGAAGGAGATACAAAAGTCAAAGCAACAAAGCTTCATACTTACAGAGGTCAGTTCGAACAACTAAAAATGAAGGAATATGAATATATTGCAGCCTAATTCTTATGAGTTGATGAAACATTGAATGCAATAATGGGATTGGGAGAATAAATTGAAGAATATGTAATTGTTCAAAAGATACTAAGATCTCTTCCTATGAGATTCAACCCTAAGATATCAGCACTAGAAGAAATATCGGATCTGGACTCAATAAGCATGGATGAACTGCATGGAATCTTCACAGCATATGAAATGAGAAATGAGCAGGAAAATCCAGATGTAAAAGAAGCAACCTTCAAGGCATACAAACTATCAAAGAAAAATAAAAAGGAACAAGAAGAATATAGAAGTATAAGTGACGCCTCGAAAGATGATGAAGAAGTGGCCAACTTCATCAAAATACTAAACAAGGGAACCAACGATAGGTATAGAAGTAAGATCCCTTTAATTTGTTTTAATTGTGATGGTATTGGTCATTTTGCTAACAAATGTCCTCATAAGAAAAAGAGAAACGATGAAGGTTACTCAAAAGGAAACCACACATATAAAGGAAAAAGAACTACAAAGAAAGTTTTCAAGAAAAGCTTGTACACCAAAGAAGACATCTCATCAATATCATCTGATGAAGATGAAGTCAGTGACAATGAGACATGAAGAGTTCTATTCATGGCAGTAAAAGAATCTAACAAAGAAGAATCCAAAGAAGAATATGAAGAAGTCGAAGAAGAAATGGAAGAGGAAAAAATTGATTATCGAGAAGAATTAATGTGTGCCATATAAGTTATCAGAAGAGAAAATAAGAAAAACAAGAAACTACAAGTAGAACTAGACAAGAAAAAGGACACTTAAGAACTAGAACAAATGATCACAAAATTGAAGGTTCAAATAGAAAAAAATAAAAGAATTGAAGAAGCACTCAAAGAACAACTAGAAGAAAATGACAAGATCATTGGAAACTTGGAAGCATAGGTTGTCACACTAAGAAATGATATTCAAAAGAAAAATATGCAGAATAGCTCAAAAGTTCTAGATGACATTATCAGCAGTCAAAAATCTCATCTTGACAAGTCTGGACTTGGATACAATCAGACAGAAAATGGATCAAGCTCCAAAACAATAGAGCAAGAAACAAATCTAAAGAGCTATGCAAAGAAAATAAAAGAGGATAGGAAGATATACAAGGAAGATTACAGGGACACTCCTCCACCAAGAAGATTCAGATTTCAGAATCAACAACAGACAGATAGGCCTCAAGAAGAAGAAGGATTCATAAGAGAACCTCCTTTCAGAAGATATTCAACTCTTGGGTATCAAACTATATTTTTTGGTTTATGTTATGCATGTAATAATTTTGGACATAAAGTTGTGAATTGCAGAACTAACAATAGGAACAGTAACAACTTTGAGAGTTATACACAAAGGGATTATTCAAGGAGACCTAGTGACACACAAAGAAGAAGTTACAACAGGTTTGAATATTTGAGCACTGAAGTGTAATGTTACAAATGTAACAATTTTAGACGCATGGACAAGGATTGTAGAATGGCAGTCCATCCTAAAGAACCTCAATAGAATAACAACAGTCACAGACAAGAACCTCAGAAAATGACATGGATAAGAAAGCAAGATTAGTATAACAATGAAGAATGCACAATCGTTCTACAAGATAAGAAGAAGAAACATGGTTGATATGTTGATAGTTGATGTTCAAAACACATAACAGGTGATAAAGACAAATTTCTTACATTTAAAAAAAAAAATGGATCAGTCTCCTTCGGAAATGATAACTCATCCAAAATCATTGGAGAAGACACAGTCTAAATTGGGAACAATAATGAAAAGGTACAAAATGTTCTACTGGTAGAAGATATGAAACATAATCTTCTAAGTGTAATTCAAATGTGTAACCAAGGTCATAAACTTACTTTCGATTTAGAAAAGTGTGAGATAATAAAATAAGGTTCAGGGAAATTGGTCGGTAACGCTGCAAGAACTTCAAACAACATATATGTGTTAAGTGAAATTGGAAATGAAAAGTGTTGTTTAGGAAAGAAAGATGAAAGTTGGCTATGGAATAGAAGAATGGGTCACATTCATTTTGATAACCTTTTCAAAGTTAGCAAAGAGAAGGAGAAATGCTCCAGATCGCGAAACCAACCAACACTTTATGCAAGCATTGTCAACAAGGAAAGAAAACAAACACCAGGCTCAAATCAAAGGAATATTCAACAACAAGACCATTGGAAATTGTTCACACTGATCTAGTTGGACCAACTACAACAAAGGGATTAAAAGGTGAAAAATACTTTATGTTATTAGTTGATGATTATACAAGAATGACTGCAGTTTTATTTCTCAAGAACAAGTCAGAAGCTTTTGAAAACTTCAAGATCTACAAGGAAATGGTTGAAAATGAGATGGATTAAAGAATCAAATGTTTTAGATCTGATAATGGAGGAGAGTTCACTTCAAAGGAATTTATGGACTACTATAGCATTCATGGAATAAAAAGGCAATTCTCCATTGCTAGGACACCTCAACAGAATGGAGTTGTTGAAAGAAAGAACAAGACAATACAAGAAATGGCTCGAACAATGCTAATGGATTCCAAATTGACAGATATATTTTGGACACAGGTAGTGCATACAACAGTTCACATTCAAAACAGAGTAATGCTAAAAAATAACACTGATAAAACTCCCTACAATCTATGGAAAGGAAGACTAGCAAATGTGAAGCACTTCACAGTTTTTGGAAACAAATTCTACATCGAAAGAGAAGATGGAAGAATGGAAAAGTTTGACTCTTGTGTGGACAAAGGAATACTTGTTAGTTACTCAAGTAAAAGGAAAGCATACAAGTGTTACAATCTAAGATTGAACAAAGTTGTGGTAAGCATCAACGTAACAATTGATGAAACAGGCAGACCATAATCAAAGGAAGAAGAAAAAAAATCAATGGAACACCTTTTCGAAGAAGAAGATGAAAAAGAAGTACAAGAGGAAGATGAAGATGAAAAGAATCTGATAGAATCACAAGATCAAGTTCAAAAAGTATCTCCAAAGACACCTAGCAAATGAGTATAGAAGAATCATCCTTCAGATCAGATTATTGGAAACAAAGATGCATGAGTTGAGACTAGAAGAAAAATCCATTCACCAGAACAAACACACCTAACACTCTTATCTACAATTGAACCAAATTGTTTTGAAGAAGCTGACAACGATGAATTTTGGAATAAGGCCATGGTTGAAGAATTGGATCAAATAGAGAAAAATGACACTTGAGAATTGGTTCCAAGACCAAAAAATAAGAATGTGATCGGCACAAAATGGGTTTTCAGGAATAAATTGAATGAAGATGGACAGGTTACAAGGAACACATCTAGATTGGGATGTAAAGGATACGCACAAATTGAATGAATCGAATTTGAAGAGACATTTTCCCTAGTTGCCAGAATGGAAGCAATCCATTTAATTTTAGCTTATGCATGCTCCAAAAATGTTAGAGTATATCAAATGGATGTAAAATCATCTTTTCTGAATGGGGAACTTGAAGACGAAGTCTACATTGAACAGCCAGAAGGATTTTAGTTGTTAGAGAACACAGAGTATGTATGTAAATTAAAGAAGGCCTTGTATGGTCTAAAACAGGCTCCTAGAGCATGGTACTCTAGACTGGTATCTGCAGCAGGTAGGGTTCAGAAAAGGAAGTGCATACAACAACCTCTACATCAAGGTAAGTCAAGGTAATATTTTATTAATTGAAGTTTATGTTGATGATATTATTTTTGGTAGTGATGATGATAGGTTAAGCCAGAAATTTGCAAAAGACATGCATAATGAATTTGAAATGTTGTTACTTGGAGAAATATCCTTCTTTATGGGACTTCAGATACGTCAAATCAACCAAGGAATTTTTATTTCTCAAACCAAGTATATCAGAGAAATGCTAAAGAGGTTCAGAATGGAAGATTGAAAACCAGTTATCACTCCCATGCAAACCAGTTGTAAGTTGAGAAAAGATGATGATTCAAAGTCTATAGATCAGAGGCAATACAGGTCAATGATTGGAAGTCTACTATATGTGAAAACATCTAGACCAGATGTAATGAAACCAGTTGGACAGGTGGCACGATTTCAAGCAGCACCAAAGGAATCACATGTATTAGCAGTAAAGAGGATTTTCAGATATCTCAAAGGAACAGAAGAGTTTGGATTATGGTATCCAAAAGGAAAAGATCTATCACTTATTTCCTACACAGATACAGATTGGGCAGGCTGTATTGATGATCAATGAAGCGCCAGTGGAGAAGCGTTCTACTTAGGAGAGTGTTTGGTATCATGGCTAAGAAATAAAAAATCATCTGTATCTCTATCTACAACCGCGACAGAGTATATTGCATCAACAACATGTTGTACACAGGTTCTTTGGATGAAACAAACTTTGACAGATATACAGGTTGAGTATGATGAGCCCATTCCAATGTATTGTGATAATACAAGTGCCATCTGTATCTCAAAAAACTCGGTGATGCACTCCAAGACGAAGCACATTCCAATCAAGTATCACTTTCTACAGGAACAGGTTGCAGAAAAAAACATCAGAGTTGAGTATGTGGGCACAAAAGAACAAGTGGAAGACATATTTAGAAAACCACTTCCACAGGAAGCCTTTTAATATCTTTTCTAAAGACTTGGAGTTATTTCTACTCCAAAATGAATTCTTTTTGAATGGTTTTTGAATGCTTATCTTATATGTCTTAGATGTACACGAGGAAGCACCATAAGAGGATAGTTTAGTCAAGGGGAGCAGCCCCAGATGGAAATATACATTTTCCATTGATAACAAAGGGGGAGAGATTTATCAGATGCAGAAGACAGAGGCATGGTTCCGGAGGGAGAAAATTTATCAGATGCAGAGGACAGAGGAAAATTTATTAGATACAGAGGATAGAGGCATGGTTCTAGGGGGAGCATGAGTGATATGATTTTAGTATTTCATCAGAGTGTTTCCATCAATGTCAAAGGCGAAGATTGTTGATTAAGGTTGGTTGACATTAACTTCAACCCTTGAAGAAAGCCTTGCAACAAAAAGTTTTGGGTAATGGACCCAATATTGTTTGATGTAAAGATGACTCATTATTGTCTTCTCATGGTTGACAAGAAGTAAATATGGATGAACTCCAAAGTGGTCCCCTTATGGTGAAAGCCCTCACGGGAAGACACTTTGTGGAGTAAGATAACCCATGATTAATTGTGGAATAATGAGATTAAGGAAAATTAATTTTTTAGGTAAACTATACTATATGGATAGTTCTTGTCATTCCATTTCTGGTGGTATGTGGAACGTCACATAACTCCTCACGGTTAGAGAGTTATGGCCATGATAAGTTGGAGACCCCAGGTTTGGGTAATGGACCTAAATTTGTTTGATGGATAATGGTATGAGTTATGATATATTTTTAGATAAAACTATTCTATATGGATATTATAAGTCATTCCATTTCTGGTGGTATGTGTAACACCACATAACTTCTCATGGTTTGAGAGTTATGGCCTTACGAAGCTGGAGGACCCTCATATGTCATCTAGAAGCCCCAAAAGGTCAAAGTAGTCAAAGTGGTTTAGGAGATTTTAAAAGGTAAATAATAAAGTGAAGTAATCAGTGTATTATAATTCAAAGTGAATAAGAAATAAATTATTTCAATAATAAATTAATTAATGGATAAATTAGAAGTGGGTTAACCCTAAAATAAGGAAAGTGGGGCCAAGTGACCTAGAAGATGTTTTTAAGGAAGCTACTTGGAGAGTATAAATAAGAGGCAAGGCTCTCTCATTTTAATAAAACTTGAGAATATTGAATATATATAGGTTTCCGAGGTAACCAAGGATATCTAAGATGAAATTATGAAGGAAGGTGAAGAAAAGAAGGCCGAAATGCAAGGAATGATAAATTCTTTTGATGGTGCTTTCTAAGGTATGTTATTTACAAGTCATCTCACCATTTTCGCTATAACTTTGTTTCTATAATGATTCAGAAAGTGAATTTTCTATTCCATTGATAAAACATATCCAAGTATATGTGGTAAAAAAATAATATTGTGGGTCATTGTATTTTTGGAGTTACACTCCGTGGAAAATAGGGTTTGTGGCTAGTCCTTAAACTAGTCAAAAATAGGTGTTTCGGGTAAAAACGTCATAACTTCTTCATAATAGATCAAAATTAAGTGAAACAAAATGTGTTGGTTAGGGAAATATTTTTAGTATTCTTTGTACCTATTTCAGATCGATTCAACAAACATTCAGTGCGGGGAAATCTCTACAAGGTCGCTCTCTAGAGTAATCCAGAATTAAGCAAGGTATGCCATTTTTGCTATAAATCCTTTTATGAGAGGTTCCAAGTAGTGAAACCTGGAGGAATTGCATAAAAAACACTGACTAAAAATGTGTATCAATTTCAAATATTTATATATTACAGGTACAAATTTATGATTACTTCAAGTTAGGGTTGTTGACTAATCCAAAACTAGGCATGTGAGACTAAAGAAAAGTTTGATGAAAATGCTAGTCTCTTGTTGCTGAAGTTAAGGAAGGTTTGTAGGAATGTGATCATATACACCAGGTCTATTATAGAGCTACAAATTAGAATTGGATGATGAAATTGATGAGGGCTTTTGGTTGAGGTACATGTTGAGTACATGGTTGAGACAAGTAGTTGATGAGTTGGCACATGCATGAGGCGTATAGTTGATGATGTTGGTACATGTTGATGAGTCATAGTTGATGAGTAGTTGAAACATGATTGGTACATAATTGGTACATGGTTGGATGCACTTGTTTATGGTACAGGTCGATTACATGTTATTTGGTACAGGTTGGTGCATGGTTGATGCACTTGTTTATGGTACAGGTTGATTACAGGTTGAGGTACAGGTTGATGCATGGTTGATGCATGGTTTAGATTTATTGGTATAGGTTTATAGCAGTACATATCACAGTGTCAGGTTGCCAGTGGTTCCATCATTCTACTTCTACTTTAGGGTGGCAGGACGGGGCAAGGACAGTTGGTTGTAGCCACCTTCTGGTTGCAGCTAGAGAACATAGGGGGTTGTAGCCTCCTTCTGGTTGTAGCCAGAGAATTGGGGAGTTGGAGCTTCCCTCAGGTTGTAGCCTGAGAAACTAGGGGGTTGGATCCTCCTTCCAGTTGCAGCTAGAAAACAAAGGAAGTTGGTTCTTCCAATGAATGTAATTCTTCAAGACATATAAGAAAAAGCATTATGTGGTTTTCTCCCAATTTGGGTTTCCACGTAAAACACTGGTGTACTGTGTATGTGTATGTTTGTTCATTTGTTCATTGCTTATTTACTCTGCAATTATTTGATGATAATGTTTCATTGATATAACACTTGGATTATATGGTTAAAAAGGATTAAATTGTTCTTTTACTGATTCACCCCCCCTCTAAATAATCCAACACATTAGGTGTTTTTAAACTAAAAATAGTAGAGAATATGTAAAAGTGGGGAGAAAATTCTTTCTAATAAGAAAAAATAACCCAAATAACACTTTATTTTTGTTTTTACCAAATTAGGCAATTCAAGTGGGAAAATATTCCAAACTTCCAAAGGCCATAACTAGAGATAAAATTGTTGGAATCCCTTGCCATCAGAATCAAGTAAATAAGATCTCATCCTTCTTCATTTCTATCCAATATTTTTTCTTTTTCTGCGGTTTATTTCTTAGAATTTTTTATTTTCAAAAGGGGCAGGCTCATATGTGACCTACTTTGGCACAAGGGGAATATACCCTACCACATACATTCATGTTATTAATTTAATTCATGTATATACATGACTATCATTATAGGAAGGCATGTACATGTATGAAATCCTTGAAAAAAATATAATTTAACTTTTCTTTTTTGTTTTGTGGAGCTCCAAAATGGTAATTGAGTGGAGGGAGAGTGTTGGCCTAGGGGTAGACCCAGAGTTCGACTCTAACAATGCACCAACAAACCCTAACTACTAGCCCTTACGGAAACACTTGCAAAGAAGATGAAGTCTCACCCGAAGTAGCAATAGGGGGGTTGCAGGACACATGTGTCTACAACCAGAGAAAATGCAAGATGATTCCAAAACAACAACGCAAAATAGCCCAAAGATTCTTAAAATTATTATGCTTAACTTTGCGAAGTAAGTTATATATTCTTATCTTCAACATGAAAATAACAGTGCAATAACAGTATAAAAAGTAAATAGAAAAGCATCAACCACATGGAACAACAAGATTTTACGTGGTTCACCCTCTCCCTAGGGCTATGTCCACATAACTTTGTTTATTCATAGAATAGATGAAAATATGCAGTTCTATATGCACACTCAGTTATAGATCCTTCTCTTTCTTCCTCTTTTTTTCTTGTCCCTGCTCACCCATATGCAGAGTCAATCTTTGCACCGAGTTGAAGAGACAAAATACAAGAATGCCCTAAAACATAACACTTCTACATCTCAACACCAATATCACTTTCCCTCTCTCAAATCTTCTATACTTCTATTTATACATTCCATGACTCTTAGAAAACCATGGACCGAAGCCCAGGTGCCAAAACCCTAGATCCACATTGCCAAAACCCTAGGTCCATATAACCCTCATTTTAAGGACTTCGTCGACCTATTCTTTTGTCTTCTCTACGAGCTGATCCAAAGAACCCATTAGTGTCTTCTTCCACTTGCTGACTTGTCCATGATCTATCTTCTTTGTTGTTTTGTCTTCCTTGATCTTATCTTTCAACGAATTGCTTTCCTTTACTTCGTTTCTTCTTTTATTCTTCTTTAACCACTTCGACCCTTCCCTGGTCTGTGTACCTTCCGTGCACTTCATACTTTATCTTTCTTATTCCTTAATCTTTGTGTTCTTCCTTAATACATGACCAAGGGCCAAAAGACCCCCAAAAATCACATGTGAGTTGTCCCAAGTCATTGCAGGGTTGAGCCTTATGTATTACTTCGACTGCAAACTGCACGGAGAAGCTTGTGCTTTCTGCTTTGTCCCTCCCTATCATGTGCGAACTATATTTTCTGTGTTTGGTACCCAATTTCAATTACACCTGGTACCTAGACCCTTCTTCATTTTCTCTTATTGAGAGCTGCAAGGCAGTTGGTTGTCATAATACAACTTCAATCAACTCCCATTTACTAAAACATCCTTCCATTCTCCATTAAGAGTCTTCAACTATGCAACTCCACCTTCTGTAACATAGAAAACCTTGAATGGCCCAAGCCAATGTGTCCTGAACTTTCCTGGATGCTTCATGAACTTGATGTCATATAAAAGTACCAAATATCCTTGTTTAAATCCTTTCTTCTTGATATTTTTGTCATGGTAAGCCTTTATTCGTTCTTTTTGTACCTGCTGATGAAATCCTGCAATGAACATGTATTCCTCTAGTTCCATCAACTACACGATCATGTCTTGAACAGTGCCAGTGTCATCCATACCTATAAATGATGCAATTATTAAACTAGGAACCAAATATTCCATAGGTACCACTACTTCCAGGCCATAAACTAACTTGAAGGGAGTCTGTGTTGTTAACTTTTTGTAAGTAGTTCGATAATCCCATAACACTGTTGGAATTCTCAAATCCCAATCATCTTTGTTAACATTGCAAATTTTAGTCAGCGTTGTCTCCAAATTCTTATTGAAAGCTTCGACTATGTCATTCGCCTGTGGGTAATATGGTGTGCTCTTTTGATGATGAACTTCAAACTCCTGAGTCAAGGCTTCAATAGTTTTATGAATTAAGTGTGTGCCTTGATCACTCATAAGGATATTCGGGCATCCAAATATGGTTATTATATCATCAAAGATGAACCGCGCAGTTGCAACTGCACTACAGTCTTTAAATTCTCTTGCGTTTGCCCATTTGGTCAAATACTTTGTAGCAGTGATGATATATAGAGCTCATGTGCACTTTCCTGGTGGGTTGATAGGTCCCACAAAGTCAATAGACCATTTCTAAAATGCATGTAAATTTAACTAAGGTGCTAAAGGAATCTCATCCCTTCTAGAAGGATTCCCTACTCTTTGACATACATCGCAAGATCTGTAGTATTCCTTAGCATCCTTATGTAAATTGGGCCACTAGAGGCTAGCGCTGAGAACCTTTTGTGTTGTTTATTTCCCTTCATAATGTCCTCCTGCGATGCCTTTATGTGATTCTACAAGAATCAATGGTATTTCTGACTCCATAACACATCTTCTTAAGATCTCATCTGGTCCCATATTATATAACTGTCCAACTATAAGTTGAAAATATACAGTGCAAACTACCAATTGTTTCTTCTAAATAACTGTATACTCGCGAGGCGCCATTCCTGTGGACAAGAACTGGACTATCTCGACGAAGTGATCATCTACTTTCTCGATGGCCAACAACTGTGCATCTGGAAGTGTATCATATAAACTGGTAGGTTCCTCTCCATTTTCTAACCTGGATAAGTGGCCAGGTCCGTTATTCATTCTTTCTGGCTTGACTACAATCACAAAGTCATACTCCTGAAATAATAATAGCCACCTTCATATTCTTCCCCCCAACACTATCTTTTTGACTAAGTACTTCAATGCAGAATTATCCGTAAACATCTTAAAATGTCCTCCCAACAAGTAGTGTCTAAACTTCTGCAGCGCATATACCATAGCTAAGCCTTCTCTTTCAGTGGTAGTATAATTCATTTCATATGTAGAAATATTTTTGCTAGTAAAGGCTATAGGGTGGTCAATATCTTCTACACTTGGTTGTGCTAAAGATGCTCCTAGTGTAATGGATGAAGCATCGACATGAACATGGAATTCCTTACTTATGGCAACAGAACCATTTGTTGTCACAGGGGTAGACCCAGGGTTCAACTCTAACAACACACCAACAAACCCTAACTATTGGCCCTTACAGAAACACCTGCGAAGTAGATGAAGTCTCACCCGAAGTAGCAATAGGGGGGTTGGTTGACACAAGTGTCTACAACTAGAGAAAATGCAATATGATTCCAAAACAACAACGCAAAATAGCCCAGAGATTCTTAACAATATTATGCTTAGCTTCGTGAAGTAAGTTATATCTTCTTATATTCAACAGGAAAAATAATAATGCAATAATAGTATAAAAAGTAAATATAAAAACATCAACCACATGGAACAAAAAGATTTTAAATGGTTCACCCTCTCCCTAGGGCTACATCCACATAAATGTGTTTATTGATAGAATAGATGAAAATATGCAGTTCTATCTGTGCACTAAGATGTAGATCCTTCTCTCTATTCCTCTTTATTTCCTGTCCCTGCGCACCCAACTGCAGAGTCGATCTTCACACCGAGCTAAAGACCCAAAATACAAGAATGCCCTAAAACATAACACTTCTACATCTCAACACCACTATATTTTTCCCTCTCTCAACTCTTCTAGACTTCTATTTATACATTCCATGATTCTTAGAAAACCATGGACCAAAGCCCAGGTGCCAAAACCCTAGATCCACATTGCCAAAACCCTAGGTCCACATAACCCTCATGTTAAGGACTTCATCGACCTATTCTTCCTTATTCTCTGTGAGGTGCTCCAAAGAACCCATTAGTGTCTTCTTATGCTTGCTGACTTGTCCACGATCTATCTTCTTTGCTGCTTTGTCTTCCTTGATCTTCTCTTTCAATGAATTTCTTTCCTTTAATTCGTTCCTTCTTTTATGCTTCTTTAACCACTTTGACCCTTCTTTGGTCTATGTGCCTTCCGTGCACTTCATAATTTTTTTTTCTTCTTCCTTAATTTTCACTTTATTCCTTAATACATGACCAAGGACCAATAGAGAGAGAACATGAATACATTGAATAATAAATGATAGACAATCCATAGGCGTTATAATCTCTCCAACAATCTGGGTTGAGGAAATTTTATGAATTCCCAAACATGTGGATGCAAAATGGATTCTTAAACCTCCTAATTGGCTACTAGAACTCAAACATGGATGCATTTATGATGGATGGTCAGTCTCTAACCATAGAAGTGGATGACATTTACTTCATCATAATTTTATCTATATGAGGTGATGTAGTCAATATCAAGATTTGAGGGGGAATTGGTATGACAATAGAGGACTACATAGCATCCTACTATACCCCTGGGACACAATGAGTCGAGTGTCAAGACATGATTCATAACATACAGGACCTGATTTTGAAGTTCATCCTACAAACCATTACCAAGATCATTGTATATGCCTCTTTGCACCAAGAATAAAGGTTGCAGATGTTTTTTGTTGTTGAGTGTTTGCATACTTTTTCATTTTCTTGTGTCTATCATGTGGAAGTCATCGAAATCCCAATGTGAGTTTACTTTACTTAAAAGGAATTAATTAAAGTAAAAGTGTTTTTTAGTAATTGATTTGTTTAAGGAACATGATTAGCATGAAACATGTAATCTAAATATTAAGTTAGTTTGAGAACTAGTATCAACCATAGATCACTTTGAAGATTAGAAATATATTATAACTCATAATTACAAAATCAAGGATGGGGTAAATGACAAGAGACTTTTGATATGACATTAAAGTCAGATACTTTTGATAGGAGATCAAAGTCAGATAATTTTGATGAGAGATCAAAGTGAGATAACTTAGAGAGAGATCAAGCTCGATACTTTTGGTGAGAGACCAAGGTCAAGGATATAAAATAAGGAATTTTTCTAGTGTGAGGAGTGTAGGAGAAAAGAAGGACTTTTGCTTACACTATAGTGAGGAGATCTCACAGACTGGGTGAAGATATTTCATCCAAGTTTTGATCAAAGGGTTGGATCACAAATGGCCATGAATAGGTGGAGAAGGACTTCCATCTAGAGGTCATATAGGTCAAGGAGGAGAGAGAGAAGAAGCGGCCACGGGTGGGTTTAACTTGATAGAAGCCATAGGGAAGATTCAGATTGTACGGAGCTTGTCATATAGGTTTTCCATACATATATGTGGTTCACAGTATAAATTCTCTCATATATGCATGGTTCACATTATAAAAAGCCGCATACATGTATGACTCATAGAGGAATGAATCGTGTATTCCTTAGGAAACATGTTGGTACAGGGTCATACAACAACACATGAGTGTCCAAGTTTGTCTGCAGTATATAATTCTCTTTGTGGGATATTTTCCCTGTTATAGGAGCTTTGATCTAACCTTGATAAAAGAATCATTGGATCGGTTTTACCTTTGGGGTTTTTCTAGCGGTTTATACCCAAAAATATTGGTGTTTATATGCACTTGATTTGGTTTCCTTGTTTATGCTTCTACTACATGTTTAGTTGATTACTTAGCTATGATTTTTAGTAGTTAAAGTGATTTATTTTTGAGCTAATTATTGGGTGTTGAGTAGATGATAAATATCAACATGGTATTAGATCATACCAAGGGTTGAATCCACTGGAAAATCAACATGGTATCAAATCTAGGGTTTGAAGGAAAGAGGGAGTCTAGTCTTAGAAGGGAGGAAACCAAGAGGAAAGATCTTATTAGGTTGATAACCAACAGGGGAAATCAAAGGAAAAATTTCATAGAAACAACAATACATGGGTAGTTTCAACATAGGTTTATCAGATCAGATCTTGGAGATGGTGAAAACATTGAAGATTTAGGATAGATTGGAAGGGGCAACATAATTTCAGGTGCGGAAGGAAAGGGTTTTTATTATATTGGAGGATAATTACCTCAAAGAGTATGTTGAGGTTGTGGTTGAAAGTTCTATTGATCTGTAGGAATTGGAAACTCACAAGAAGAAGGAAGTGAAGGCCAAGCGAGTGTTTCTAGAATCCATAAAGGATAACTTGATTTTGCACATTGATGAGAAGAAATCTTCCAAGGAATTGTATGATTATTTGGTGAGTATATACCAAAGAAAGAATAAAGGAAGGTTGCTACATTTGAAGCACCAAATTCAAATTTTAAAGATGTTTAGTGAGGACATGGTTGTTAACTATATTATGAATATTACATACATATGATATCAACTTCTAGTCATTGGAGAGATAGTACATGATGTTGAGTTGATGAATGTAGCATTGAGAGGTCTTTCGAAGTGTTGGGAACCTTTTGTTTAGGGGATCTGTGCAAGAGAGATATTGTCAAGTTTTGATAGAATATGGACTGATTTTATTTAGGGGGAGACTCAGTTAGAGTACAAGAATGGTTTGAAGAATATCCATGATGAGAACTTTTCTCTTGCTAGCCAGGAAAGGAAGGGTAAGTTTAGGAAGATTGCAAGTGGAGAATCTATCACTCAATATGGAAAGAAGAAGGACATGAGAAAATTCAAGTGATTTTCTTGTCATAAGTGAGGAAATTATGTAGATCAATATCCACATAGGAAGAAGGGGGGGAATGAAAAAAAACCAATGGTAGATGCATTGGAAGAGTCTCAAATGGATGTTTTTTCCAAAACATTTGAACAAACAAATCTCTTACTTGTTTCCCATACTTCCTTGGGAACTATATTATGTGCTGCATGTTTTATAGGTAGTTGAGACACGTGTCATATGATAGGAGTGTGAGGGGTGTTTGAGAGCTTCACAGAGTCTGACTAAGAGATGCATATGGAACTTTGTATGGGGACCAAGCATGCAGTGAAGGGAATTGGAACAATGTCATTCCAAATGGATTTAGGAGGTGTTTTGAGAGTGCAGGATGTGCTATGGGTTCCAGAATGCAAGATGAGTGTGATCTTAGTCTCAATGATTAATAAGAAGGGATGTTGGACAGGCAATTTTGGATGCAATTTTGGGAGAAAAATATAAATATAAAGAAAGCACGTAGAAGGAATTAAGTGTGCAGAAGGAAGTAAGTGCATAGAAGGAAGTAAGTGTGCCAAAAGAAGGAAAATGCATAGGAGGAAGACAATGCACATACATAAGAGATAAAGAAAGCGAGTAGGAGAATAAAATGTGACAGATGATAGAATGACATTCGAGAGATAGAAGAATAGTAGAAAAGATGAATGAATAGAGAAAATAAGAAGAAAGAAAACAACCAATTAATTGAAGATGGCTATGCTATGCATTGCAATGGGATATTTTTTGGATAGATAAACTAGGGATTTAAGCCCTAGATTTTGGGTATAAATATGTAACAAGTTGGGAGGTTTGTAGAGGTTGGAAGTGCGAAGAGACTAAGCGATAAGGATGAAAGATCATGCAAAGGTCATGAATGTAATAGTCATTGGTAAGAAAGAATATGAATAAAGAGAGATTTTAGAGAGGATATCGCGTCTTGTGTCATCTACTTGTCTATGGATGCTTATGAATTATGTGGTTATGCTTCGAAGACTAGACTTAGTTTATGGATTAATTATAGTGAAATATTCATAACTATGATTGTTAAGAATCTCTATAATAATCAGGAATATGTTAAGAAAATAAGTTTGAATCCTAGAAATTAATACTAACCAAGAAGAATGAATCAACAATATGTCTCTCTTTCCCTTATCACTACAGAAACCCGGTTCTTACAGTCCCAATAGATACCCGAGGTGAGAATTCATCTATGCAAGTAGGTTATGCCAAAAGGGATATTGTCTAGTGGGTTTGTTGTTCATAGGTAAACAACATTTAGTGGTTGTGTGTTAGTATGGTATATGAAGTTACAGAGTATTACACCTACCATATAGGCTAGGACTTTGGTAGTGATAAATAAATCTCTACTAAAGGAGTTCAAAAATCCAAAGTTAGAATCACAGTACATCACTGAATTGAAAGAGATCCAACAGGTACAAACATAGTCAATATGGGATTATGATCAATTCTTTAAGGAAGTGATGGGGAGATTGAATTTCCAAATTATAGATCAACAAAATCAAGAGTGGTTCATTGTAGGACTTCTACCCCACATTCGTAGACCACTAATTCAATAGGAGGTTGCATCGCAACCAAAATATATGGAAATTGTAATGAAAATGGAGGCATCGCCGGTAGGAGACACTTGAGGAATGATACAAGATTAGACGCAGTTGGCTACATTAACAATTAATATAGCCAAGCTTACCAAATAAAGGGAGAAATGAGAGTAGGTATGGTGTACCAAGTGCAGGATGGAGAGCCATCACAAGGACAAATTCAAAGAATTCATGCAGTGTTTGGCATATAGAGAGTCGAATTCACTACCAATGGGAGGATATTGTGAGATATGTAAGAAATGGGGTCATCACTCTACTGAGTGTACATTACTACAAAAGTATCATAGTACTCCAAAAAACTTGTTTTGTAATTTTTACAAGTCGGTAGGGCATGAAGAGAAGCATTTTTGTGCGTTCGACCTAATAAGGAGTGCACTTTGGACATGTACATGATCCAAGAAGAGAATAATGGCACAGAATGGGGGGGTGCATAGTATAACAATCAGAGATGTTTCAATAAGGGGAACAGAGGAAAAAGTTTTAGAGGGTGAGGTAGAGGGAATTTTGGTAGAGGAGGGTGTGTAATCAAGCTAGACACTTGGACTGTGATTACCAGAATCCATGTACCATGTGAACACATTGCAGAACACTAGATCACTAGACAAAAGACTGTCCCCAACTAGTTGTAAAATTGTAGGCCAGAGGAAACCCAAAACAAATTCTGAATCAGAATGTGCATATGATATCAGCTGAAAGATGCAATGAAGGACAAACATTGGTAGTTGTTACATGTGAAGGAGCTATAACATTGATATCAACTTCTAGTCAAGGAAAGAATCATGAGCAGTGGGTAAGGAATTTAGCAGGGCCTATACCATCATTCGATCCACAACAGAAGAAAGAGACATATCAGAGAGCTAGAAAATAAATACTTGGACTATATGAGGGAGAATCAATATCAGCGTTGCCTCGACTAAAAGATCAAGATATGCCAGAGAATCAAATGGCACAGGTAAGTACACTAACAAATTTCTTAAAGAGTTGTGTATAACTAATGAAATATAGGACTATTCTAAGTATCTTATATTAAATGATTGATCAATGAAAAAAAGGAAGCGAAACCTCTATCATGCAGAGAATGGTAAACCAGATGTTGCGCATGAAGAGAACCAATGAAGAATTTAGGTTCAATGCATAGATTGGAGAATATTATGTGGATAATGTTATCTCTAACTTAGGGTCCCCTGTTAATTTAATGCTCGTGAATCAACATAAGATAGTCTCGATTGGGTGATTGACAGGTGTACCTGTGAATATATATGGGGTGCGCAGCATGGCATACTTTTAATTTATTGAGATAGTAGATGATAGTCAACCATATCCAACACTTATGGGACTGGAATTGACCTTCGGTAACCCATAAATTATTAACTTGAAAAGGAGGGAGATGATATTCGAGGTTAGGGATTTGAAAGTTACTACACCCTTGGACCCATCAAGAGGGAAGAGATACACAAATTCAACAAGAGGGAATGAAATTGAAAACTTATACAATATGATTGTGTGGATGGAAGATTATGTCCACCTGAGAACAAATGGTGCACTGAGTTGGAGAAGTATCAATTCCTATGCATTAGATTCATAAGCTGGTCTAGAGAATTGGCAACAAAGAATGCATGAAGTTTCAACTAGACAATGTGCATGTATAAGCCTATCCTTGTGTTGGATTGTAATAGAGCTATGTGACCCATCCAGGTATGATGGAATAACTAATATTTTCACGTTTACAAAATCATTTGAGTTACACGTACACGAACAACAGAGGTTGTTGGTAGGGATGATTTTAAGGATGGAAATTTATTTTTAAATGTAGAAACCTGGGTGAATCTTACTAATCCTTCATATGACAACTATAAATGAATGGCGATATTTTTGTAAAAATATTCAAATTTCTAAGGGTTTTATGTAGTTTTTATAAAATTTTGGTGTTTTTTAAGCTAAAATAATTTTATCCTATAGAATTTGGGTGAATGATTTTTAAAATAGGGAATCTCATTTTTGGAAAAACCATGGAAATTATCCCTTGAGCGAAATTTAGCCCCTAAAATCATCCCTGGTTGTTGGCACTATATGTGATATTAAACAAAACTCCAGCTAGATGGTGGGATGCACATTGAAAGGGAATGGAGGATTGCGCATAGTGAAATAGACTAATGAAGATACGTTTTTTCCCCGAGGAAGAAAAAATTGAGCATAAATACATAGGAGATAACAATCATACGGGTCAAATGGAAATATGTATGGCTTTGTGGAGCTCAGTATCGAAAACAGAGTGGATGCACAAATCCATACATATGTTCGACACAATCCCAAAGAATGGGTGTTTAGAATTGGAGATGTGTAGGGAGATAGAAGAATGGGAAGAACTGGTCTGGAGATTCAAAATCACATTCACATTTGAACATTAATCTCCATCCACACATGCAACACTATAGGTAATTCAAACAAAGATATTCTCGGAGATAGAGACAACATAAATAGTATCCATATGAAGTGAACATAAATCCAAGATGATGGCCCATAAGCTATTGGAATGATATAATGTAATGAAGGAATATACGAGGAAGAGGATACCAGGAATGTACACATACCTAAGAGATAAGGGATACGCATAGTAGAAGGGCAAGAGCATGCATCCACCATGTACACGCAACCTATAAAGACGAAGAATGTCAACATTGGGACAACAAAGAATCCTAAGTTTTTGCAGATAGGAGAATATTGGAATGATGGGACAATTAAGAAATGTTCGGTCTCTTTTATTATGTCTCCAATTACCTTATCTTGTCCTCTATATTAACCAATTTTGCCTCAGATATATGCACCATTTCCCTATTTTCCTCAAAGTCATGTCTTTCAACCATTCTTGTGTATACATGAGGTAACCTATGTTTAAATCATAATTTATGAGATTTCTTAATAATTGGAATTGAATCATTGATGTTAAATACTCTCTAATTAGATTGATTGATCCAAGAATACATTATGACACAACTCCTACTCATCCGGTGCCCATTTGGCATTTATCCAGTATTCAATTCGTCTGATACCTATTTATGTGCTCGTCCAGTACCAATGTTGTTTTACTCTGATACCTATTTATATACTCATCTGGTACCTATTTATGGGCTAGTCTAGTATCGATATATTTGACTGTGTGCATCTGGTACCAATCTTCTTGTTCCAGTTGTGCGCATCCGGTACTAGTTCCAAATCTACAGGCTTGGGTGTTTGAATGAATTTTCTTTCGATGGGTCCAAGGATTTTGTTGGCTCGAACATCCTTTTTTCATTGAATACCACTATACACTTCATCCTCATGCACTTCGTGTCATGAGGATGAAGTCGTTCCCATGAAAAATGATATATCAACCAATTATAATACTTATGCAGTCATTTGATTTTATCTCCATGTTTTGATTGTAACGGTTGTTTATCTTTAAAAGAGAGAGCCTTGTAGATGATAGATGTGCATAGACATAGTTAAGAACTTTTATGTTGAAGATTTTATTTCTTCTAGGGTTGATCGAGATTTCTTTTAAGAATGTGCATAATGTTAATTACAGATTGTTGCTAGATTAGTTGCTACATGAAACAAAGTCAAAGTTCATCTTTCCCTTTCATGAGTCTGTAAATGAACAGATTCATTCCCTGAGCAAAATTATTTAAATCACATGCTTGTTGAGATTGTTTTTATGAGTTTTTCTTTCTGGTTTTTAAACTTTGTGAAGAATATTGTTTGAAGATTGTAAAACAAAGCATTGGTTTTGGAGTGTTTATTATGTAGTATATCCTCCTCAAACATAGGAAATAATATGTTATAGACACATATAGTGCATCAACTCTATTGATTATGAAACCAGATTGACATATTAAATGATTGCAACATATTGAACATATAATTACACCAACATTTTAGCGTCATTATCGAGGTGTTTTAAATAGTAATAGGTAGTATTTGAATTAGATTTAATTTATGGTTTTGATTTTGTTTTAAGGAAGACCTAAGGGTGGAGAGAATATTGTAAGACTTGAGGGAAGATCCCACACATCCACTTTAGTGGGGTTTCTCCAAAGTCAGGTTGTCCTCTTACCTTCAATAGTTAAATTTTTTTTGTGTGTTAGTATTAGATCTTATTATTTTTTTATGCATAGATGTAGGGATAGTAAAGGTAGATTTATTTTATCCAAAATTGAATTAAATTAAAGAAATCCCTCCAAAGTTACAGAAAAATCAAGAAAACCTCCCCACACTAATTTAGCTAATTTTTGTGCAGGAGAAATTCTCATAGGAGAAAGTTCAAAGGAAGAAATTGAAACTATAGCCAAAGGCCCTGAATCTAAAGCTAATGTGCATATTGAGAACATATCACAACAAGCGGCAAGGGAAGCACTAGCGACGCAATCAGAAGGATGAGCTGGAAAAGAGATAGAGGTAGTGGTAGAAGAGGTTGAATCTTCCATTGGAGTAGCAGACAAAGTATTGGAACAGTTGGATATCCCAACCAATCCAATGGTTGAACCATCACTTAGTGGAGAAACATCACCTACATCCTATAATGTGTTGTTCGTAAGTATGGAAGATGAGGAAGGGAATGAAAATAATGAAATCGATACATTCAAATTCCAAATATTAGACATTACCAAAGATGTTTCTATGAAGAATATCCCACTTTCATCACCACCTCACTTCCATGGTATGTCAATAGAATATCCTGATTCATTTTTGTTTGAATTTGATATTCTATGTAGAAGTTACAATTATACTAATATTGCACAAAAATTAAAAATCTTTCTAGCTACACTTAAAGACTCAACATTAAGGTGGTTTATGAGTCTAGGAGAGCATACTATCTTATCTTGGGATGGTATAAAAGAATATTTCCTCCATAAATATTAGGATTATTGCATACCTAGATATGATAGGAATGATATATTTAAAATGCAACAGTCTAAGGAGGATAGTCTTGAAGATCACCTAGAAAGGTTCTTATACAATTATCAAAACAAAAAACAATTCACCTTAGACACAACCACAGTTAGGACCATATTCTAGAAGGGTATAAGGGATGACTGTATTGAGGTACTAATCCTTATGATATTTGGGGATGTATACCAAAAGCCATTCGTAGACATTGAAAAATATTGTAAAAGGTACTCCTGCAGCCAAGCCAAGACAAGGAAAAGTTTAAGGGATCTTATAAGAAGAACTATTAAACCTACCCCATGAGGTGTTACAAGGATAGAATTACGGAATATGCTAGAAAAATTCAAAATAGACATCCTAAACACAATCATCACCGAGTTAGATACTATGAAAATCAAAAGAAAACACCAAGAAGAAAATGCTACTTTAGCAATTTTTTGTCCTCGGTGTAGGAAAAGGAATCTTGAAAAAGAATGTCCTATTAATGTCATTTAAATTTTTGGGTTCTCTAAAAAATACTACCCTACAAATAGTTCCCTTAATTACTTGGAATACAAGCCATTTTTAAGGGAGGAGGGGAACCTCAATAAGCATCATATCCCCCTAAAAGAGTATGGAGGCAACAAAATCATAATATGTTTTTCGACCCTACCACACAATACTCACAACAACAATGGATGCCTCCATGGATTATCCTCAATGGACAAATCAAAAACCGCAAGTCCAACCATGAAAACAAGGATGGAGGGGGCCTACATATGGGAATGTTACTTTTGATCCACCAACTTTTCCTACTTACCCACAATATCCTTCCACTATCTCTCAGTTGTTACCTGGATTTAATCCACCTGCTCTACCTCCACCTTCCCAGATACAACAAAAACTTACATTGAATTTAAACCCAAACCAGCAACAACAAATTCAAGCTACACCTAATCCAAACCCCCCTCAGCCTACCCCTATTCCTACACAACCGATCCTTAATTCAAACAATAGACCTACACAACTTGTACAAAATATTGAAGTACAAACTCTCCCAACTTATGTGATAACTCCCAACTTATGTGATAACTCTCAACTTATGTGATAACTCCTACTTCACTTAATGAAATTCAATTAAGATCTGAGAAGGTTGTGAATGAACCAAACTCTACAATGGTTATCCAAGAAGAAGAAAAAATATATACCCAACCATATGAAGAAGAAAACACCCATTTATAAGAGGAAATTCTTCCTCAGACTCCTCAACCATCAAAAATACCTTAGAAAACTAATCCTCCACCTTATCCAAAAAGGTTAATTGTGAAGAAACCTGAGGTACCTCTAGGACATGATTTAGAAGATGAACTAAGGAATATATCTGTAAATATTCCCCTACTTCAAGCCATCAAATACATTCCTATATATGCCAGGATTGTTAAGGACATTTTCATTAAAAGTCTTGGGAGGAAGAGGAAGGAGCCTCTTGCTATATAGGTGGTTCGACAACTGTTAGAATTTATATCAGAAATTCCATCTAAATATAATGATCCAAGAAATATAGTGGTGACTATAGAGATTAATGGTATTTCTTTGTCAAATAAACTTATTGATATAGGAGAAGCAATAAACGTTATGACCATTTACACCATGCGAACACTACAACTAAATCACTTAAGGACAACAACAACCCTACTGGAATTAGTATACAAATCAGTCATCAACCCAACAGGAAGTCTAGATTATGTAAAAATCACCTTATGCTCCTGGGAGTATCATGTGGACTTATTGGTAATTCATTCAAAATCCTCCCAACCTAGACATCCATTTGTGCTTAATTGACCTTGGTTGGCCACTGTTGATGCATTTATTAGTTGTGATTCTAGAGAGATGACAATTTCCAATGGGACCCATAGTCAAAAACTTATTCTCTTTCCTCCTGCCCGACCAACCACTGAAGTTCCTTTATGGTTGGAGAATCCCTATGGGAAGGAGCACTGTGATCAGCTCTTGTTAACACTTGAGAAATCAAAGGGAGTCCAAGAACAAATTGAAGAACATATTTTAAGCTTATTTTAAGCTAATACAAAATTCATTGAATATCCTCAATCTTTTCCAGAATATACCCATATCTTTAGCCCTACATTTCAGGAGATCTGGCATCCCTCCACTTCTACATTTTTCACTATATCAAAAATAAATGAAAGAGAATATTAAGTTGTTCATACTTTCAAAATAAGTCCTGGAAAATTTATATATATCAATTCTATTTTGGAATCATATAAGCAACAAAAAGTGATCCAAATGATTCAAGGACAGTTTGATGTTTTTGCATGGGATTACTCTGACATGAAATGAATTCACCCAGATAATTGTATACACCATATTTACACCAATGATCAAATTAGACCTATTAGGAAGACCCAAAGAAGAATGAATCCAGCCTTAAAATATATAGTAAAAGAAGAACTCCAATAAATCCTACATGTCAATTTTATTTACCCTATTTCAGATAGAAAGTGGGTATCCCCATTAGTTATTTTCCCTAAGAAGAATGTCAAATGGAGGATTTGTGTGGACTTTAGAGCGCTGATCAAGGATACCTATATAGATTATTTTCTTTTTCCTTTCATAGACTAGGTCTTGGAAACCCTTTCTAGGAAGAGGTACTTTTCTTTCTTATATGGGTTTAGTGGTTACAACCAGATCCAAATTGCCCTTGGAGATCATAAGAAAACCAAATTTACTTGCCCATGGAGTAATTATTCTTTTTTGTTTGTTTGTTAATTTGTGCGTGACCTGTTGGCTACGCGATTAACCTGTGGCTTGAGAAACCGCGACTCAGGGGCATCTAAGACGTCAAAATCACTCGGGGATCGCACCCGGCCCGAGCCACACCAACCCTTAACATGGTTGAATTTTTTGTCCCCACAGGTTTCGAACCGGTGACTTTAACATCACGGAGTGGCTTAACAACACACTCCATCACCGACTGTCCTACACCTCGGGGACCATGGAGTAATTATTCTTATAGGGTTCTTCCCTTTGGATTATGTAATGCCCCTGCCACCTTCCAGAGGGTTGTCCATGCCATTTTTATTTATTTAACCCATGACTGTGTAGAAGTCTATATGGATGAATTTATAGCATATGGGGATGGTTTCCAACAAGCATTAGACAACTTGGATAAATTATTGATCAGGTGTAGATAGACTAACCTTTTCCTCAGTCATGAAAAATCCATAATGATGCTCACTGAAGGGATTGCCTTGGGCCATCATATTTTTGGTACCAGAATAAGGGTAGACCCTTTCAATATTAACATCATTTCTCAAATCAGAACCCTAGCTCATAGAAATAAGTTAGAAGCTTCTTAGGGAATGATGGATATTATAGGAGTTTCATTAAAACTTTATAAACCTATCTTCCCCATTGTTCAAATTGTTAGCAAAAGAGGCTGAATCCCATTGGGATGAACAATGTTAGATTTCTTTTAAAATTTTAAAGAAAAATCTTCCAAGTGCCCTTGTTTTAAGAGGAACAAACTAGTCTCTTCCTTTCCATATTTTCACTGATGCCTCAGATACAACTTTGGGGGGTTTTCTAGGACAAAGAGAAAACCAAATTCCTTATGTTATCTACTTTTCCAGCAAAAATATCTTCCCTAACAAAGTAAATTATACTGTCACTGAAAAAGAATTCTTATCAGTAGTCCATGCCATTAATAAATTCATACACTACATAACAGGGTATGAGGTTTTTGTACACACAAATCACTCAACCACTAGGTTTTTAATGAATAAAACTGTGACCAATTTTAGAGTTACTAGATGGTTGTTATTATTGCAAGAATTCAATATTAGTATCATTGACAAACTTGGAAGAGATAATCTCATTGTTGATTTCCTATCTAGACTTATTCATACAGGTGATAATTCACCATTGGATGACAACTTTTCAGATGAAAATTTGTTTTCTATTTCTACTTACACTCCTTGGTATGAAGATGTGGCCAACTATCTTGTAACATGAAAGTTACCTCATAATCTATCCCCTCGAGAAAAACAGAGAAGTATTCAGCTGAGTGAAAATTATAGGTGGCATGATGACTATCTATACCCTATAGGGCCTGATTTGGTGATCAAAAGATGTATACAGTAGGATGATATGCATGACATCTTGAAATCATGCCATGATGGTCCATGTGGAGGTAATTTTTTCGATAAGAGGACAACATACAAAATATTATAGTCGAGCTACTATTGGACAACTATTTTTAAGGATTCAAAGAAGTATGTGGTCAATTGTGACAATTGTTAGAGGATGGGAAAAAAAATTGTAGTTGATGATATGTCTCTCCAAGCTCAGGTAGTAATTGAACCTTTTGAAAAATGGGCTTTGGAATTTGTAGGGCCTATTAACCCTATGTCTCGAAGAAGAAGGTAGATATTGGTCTATACATATTATGTGACCAAATGGGTAGAGACTAAATCTTTGTATTTTGCAAATGAACAATTTTCTGTTGATTTTCTATTTGAATAAATATTTACTCATTTTGGTGTTCCTCGAGAAATAGTGACAGACCAAGGAACCCAATTTACCTCCAATTTGGTCAAATCCATTACTGAACAATATCATATAAAACATATAAAACCTTCACCTTATCACCCCAAAGAAAACAAACCAGTGGAATCAACTATCAAGGTGATAGAGGCTATTCTCACCAAGATAGGTCAGTTACACCATAAAAATTGCGTTGATCAATTTCCTGACAACTTATGGGACTACTGAACAACTTGGAGAAACACAACATGTCATACACCTTATGAATTAGTGTATGGGAAGTAGGTGCTTATGTCAGACAGTTGGCTTAGGTTGATGGACATTTGGTATGGATTGTTGGTTTTCATTGATGTCAACCATTGGAGAGTGATATTGTAGATTGATGTCAACCCTTGGAGAAAGTCCGGTAGCAAATTCCAGTAGCACAAAGGTTTGGGTAATAGACCCAAGGTTGTTTCATGTATAATGGTATGAGTTTTAATATATTTGAAGGTAATAATATTCTATATGGATAGTACATTTCATTCCATTTCCGGTGGTATGTGGAACATCACATAACTCCTCATTCTTAGAGAGTTATGGCCATGAGAAGTTGGAGAACCCAGGTTTGGGTAATGGACCCAAGTTTGTTTGATGAATAATGGTATGTGTTTTAATATATTTGTAGGAAATAGTATTGTATATGGATAGTACATCTCATTCCATTTCAATGGGTATGTGGAACGTCACATAACTCCTCATGATTAGAGAGTTATGGCCATGTGAAGTTGGAGGACCCTCATGAGTCATCTAGAAGCCCCAAAAGGTCAAAGTAGTCAAAGTGGTTTAAGAGATTTTAGAAGGTAAATAATAAAGTGAAGTGATGAATGTACTATAATTCAAAGTGAATACAAAATAAATTATTTAAATAATAAATTTAATGGATAAATTAGAAGTGGGTTAACCCTAAAATAAGGAAAGTGGTTTAAGATGGTTAAAAGGTAACCCCTTGAGGAAGCTACATGAAAGAGAGGCAAGGCTCTCTCATTTTAATAAAACTTGAGAATATTGAATATCTACAAAGGAATGAGGTAACCAAAGGATATCTAAGCCGAATTTCATAGGGAAGGTGAAGCAAATAAGGCCGAAATTCAAGGGAGGATAATTTTTTTTTATGATACTTTCTAAGGTATGTTATTTATAGGTCATCTCACCATTTTCACAATAAATTGTTTTCTAGAATGATTCAAACCGTGAAATTGGGAGGTCATTGAGGAAACATATCTAGGTATCTTTGGTACAAATTTCATCTTGTGGGTCGTTGTATATTTGGAGTTACACTCCATGGAAAATAGGGTTTGTGGCTGGTCTTGAAACTAGTCTAAAACAAGTGTTTCGTGTAAAAAAATCATAACTTATTCATAACAGATCCAAATTCAGTAATACAAAATTTATTGGTTAGATTATAGTCTTTAGTATTATGTGTACAAGTTTCAGATCCACAAAGAAAATATTTTGTGTGGGGCATGCTATACAAGTTCACTCTCTAGAATAAGCCAAAATTCAACAAGGTATGCCATTTTTTCTATAACTCCTTTTCTGAGAGGTTCCAAGTAGTGACACCTGGAGGAATTTCATAAAACACATTGAATAACAGTGTGTACTATTTTCAAATCTTTATTCAATACAGGTACATAGGTATTATTATTTCAGGTTAGGGTTGTTGAGTAATCCAAAACTAGTCATGTGAGACTAAAGTAAAGTTTGATGAAAATGCTAGTCTCTTGTTGTTAAAGTTAAGGAAGGTTTGCAGGTATGTGATCATATACACTAGGTCTATTACAGAGTTACAAAATAGATTTGGATGATGAAATTGATGATGTATTTTGGTTGAGGTACATGTTTGGTACATGGTTGAGACAAGCAGTTGATGAGTTGGCACATACATGAGGTGTATAGTTGATGATGTTGGTACATATTGATGATTCATAGTTGATGAGTAGTTGATACATGATTGGTACATACTTGGTACATGGTTGGAGACACTTGTCAGTAGTATTGTTGAAACATGGTTTATGGATGATGTAACATACTTGTATTGGTATATTATTAGAAGAAAATATTGATCTTGGTGATGATTATGAGTTGTTGTGTTATGCTTGGTTAATCCACATATTTGAGAGTTTCATTGGTGATTGATCTTGGTGAGTAGATCTGATTTGGTTGATAATATTGTTGAGACAGGTTGTTCTGATAGGTTGTTCCGACAAGTTGTTGTGACATGTTATTCGTACAGGTTTGGTGCATGATTGATTGGGATTTGAGCTTGGATTGTTTACTTAAATACAAACGACCTTTGTATCGAAGCTCATCCTGAAGCCAAGAGTACC
>ML784993.1:367914-396326 GCA_009831015.1 Picea engelmannii
TTTTTTTCATGGAGATCATATCCCCATTTTTCGAAAATAATAGTGTCCTGTTATCCCTAGCTGACACAACATTTCACCCTACGTAGGCGCTTCCTTCGAACCACTTCCAAGGTGACAATGATTAGAAATCATAGCTAAATCCTTCCTTATCACTTTTCTGTCTCGGAGACAACCAATTCGGCCCTTAGCCATCCTTCCCTCAGCTCTCAAATTGCATGCGACCATGGACATGACCCTGCGCTTAGCTGAAAAAGTAATTTTACGGAGCTTTAGGACTTCAGAACCTTCAACCAAGATCAGATAAATGGTCCTCATCCTTTTTTATGATCAATGATAAAGATCCACTTCGAAACTTCGTGCTTTGGAAGTTTCAAATTTCAACCTCCTCTTTTTTCCGAAGTACTCTATACCCGAAACCATGGTTCCAAATGCTCAAATCTTACTGACACATGGCACACATCCCATATCTCCACGTCATCCTAGGTGACGTCCTCAAGTCACATCCCTTTGGGGATTCCAAGGTCCACATCACCTCTAGGTGATGTCATCGTGCCCCATCACTTCGGCTCTTCAGGCTCTAGGGATTTGGGAGTTTTCAAACTAGTACACTTCCAATTCTCTTGAACTCTAGATTCCTGAACTAGCCAATCTGTCGCCACGTGTGCTCTTGGATCAGATGACCAAGATTCACTTTGAGTCTTCACCCGGAGTCCATGGATATGCACCACGTGTCCTTCTTTAATCTGACGGTGGAGGCTTACTTTGGGTCTACGGACTCTGGAAATTTCATATTTCAAAAATTATCTGGCCCCACTGGCTTTCATCTGAAGAATTGGATTTAGTTACGCATGGCTCTTAACAAATCAATGGTTGAGATCCTTTTGGGTCTTCAAGTTTTGGAAGATTCAAACTTCAAACCCCTTCCTTGCTCATGTTTTTTTCCCGGAGTGTTTTATCCGGAGAACGCGATCGGTGGACACGTGGCTCCCACAGATCAATGATTCCCAGGATACTTCATCTCTTCAGAGGTTCTTCGCTCGAGTACCAATATGTCACATCACTACATGCCTTTAAAATTGGGGGAGAACACATCGGTGGTTTGGGGTAACCCACTTTTCGCCCCATAATTCTCCTGACACTGACACATAACCCCTCAGGGAACTGTGGTTTGGATTGCGAGACCACCTTGGGAAATTAACTCCTGTGCAACTCGGTTCCCCACAATGCCTTCTAGCCATTGATATCTCTCTCCAATGGGATCTGACGATCGTGACCTTAACCTTGCTTCCTTTTCATCAGACGACCCCTATTCACCTGTCCTCTGATCCAACGATCCCAGATCTCCCCCGATATTGCAGTGGCGATCGCTCCTGAATTCAAAAGGAACGGTCATGATCCTCCGAACACTTATAGAGGATCTATGACATTCCATCTCATGCGTAGATTCTACCATGCCATTCCTCCTGAGCTTTTCAATTTCACGGTTAGAGTTCGATCTCGACCACGAGACTCTGACTAATAGACTTGACCCATACCGGCCCGGTGTTTCAACCTGAAGCTCTGATACCAATCTATAACATACCTAGCCATCCATAGGCTAGGTACGCTACCTTCAATACCTCCCTTGGACTTCTTTCTCTTTCCGATACGTTATTTTGTATTTAAGGATGCATAAAATAAGAGAATTAACAACATGCACAATAATATGCAACAAGCATGCATAATGTAATATTCAATTAAACAATAATAAAATATGCAGTGGAATACATTCATACATAGATAATAATATCACAACAAACAGAGCACTTATCTTTATAAAAAGGTGACACCAACTGGCTGCAGACCAAGGGCGTTCCACACAACCATAGACACCACTGCTCCAAGTCTCAACAACAAAGTCACCCCCGAGCTAGGGCTATGAATCCACAAGGAGGGTTCCAATGTGTACTTGGGTTCCAAAACTAGTCATCTCTCAAGCTCTCATAGGTTTCCCAACACCCACAACAATCCAAGTACCCAACTCTCTTCTACCCAACCTGTGCCACCAAGAGAATGGGCTTCCACCCTTATCTGCCATGCAGTTTCTCATTCAGTCCTTCTCCTTCCTACCGGGGTCTCCAGCACAACTGGTCTAGAATATCAATGGTGGAATTCTTAGGACTCACAGTTTTGAGAAAAATAGGGTATAGTCCCATGCATTTCAGACATGAAATCCTGAGGTCACGGCTGGATCACACCAGTGACTACGAAAACCAACTATCCCATGGCTAATTCTTCAGCAGCTCGGTTTCCCTTCCCGATCCAAGACGTGGATGAGGATGGATCAATGGAGAATTCAGGGGGTGCATGAGAGTGTGTGCGGGAAAAATGAGTGAAGGTATAGGAAATCAGCGGACAAGCCATTAGTCAAACCCCCCCATCAGACCATAGGTAGGTTTAAGTAACTTTGTGGGGGAAATCAAGAACCTCTTGGCCTTCCCCAAGAATATCTCATAACCGATCCCCTCCCTTAGACAAAAGGGTAATTAGAATAGTAATAAACATTTAGCCTCTCGAGCTCCCTCTCTTGTGGAATCATAGCCCCCTATAACTCTAGTCCTTGTCTGTCTAGCAGTCGACGATGTCGTTATTATTAATAATGATCAAAACATTACATTTCTTGTGCACACTATCCTTTTAATAATTGTTTGGGCACTCTGGCCTCTCAACATTGTAACAATACATTATTTAAAAATGGGGGTTCAAAACCTGGGGTGTTACATAATGAATGTAATTCTTAAAGACATATAATAAAAAGTATTTCATGGTTTTCTCCCTCTTTGGATTTCCACATAAAACACTAGTGTACTATGTATGTGTGTGATTGCTCATTTGTTCATTGTTTACTTACTCTGCAACTATTGGATGATAATGGTACATTGATATAACACTTGCATTTTATGGTGAAAAATGATTAAATTGCTCTATTACCGATTCACTCCCCCTCTCAGTAATCCAAGAATTGGTATCAGAGTCAGTTCCTTCAGGAAACAGTTTAACCACTGGAAGGAGATCATGGATTATTCTAAGAATGGAGTACCAATGTTTAATGGTTATAATGGTTTTAAGTATGATATGTGGAGAACAAGGATGAAAGTATTTTTACAGGCATAGGGACATTATATTTGGCTATCGGTTGTTACAGGATATGATAATTCAAAAAGGGAAAAGACTGTAGACAAGAAGGAATTGAAGAAGAATAAAAAAATAGCAATGGATTTCATCTGGGAAGGATTACCTAATTAGGTAAGAGAAAAGGTTGGTAAATGTTCATCATCCAAAGAAATTTGGGATAAGTTACATGCCATATATTCTTCACCCATCGCAGTTTAAAAAAATTCCAAAGAAGATGTAGATACAAATCAAGAAGAATTGTGTTCACCATGTCAAGTAGATTCAGGAGATGAAAAGTACATAATCACCAAAGATATGTTGTTTTTATTTAATTGTGAACAATGTGGACATCTTGAAATAGAATTCTATGAAGGAAATGAGACAGAAAAATAATTGAAAAGGAGGATAATTATGAAGCAGAATTGATTAGTGCTTTAGATGAACTAAGATAAGAAAACAAGTCATTCAAGAAAGAATTGATGAAACAAAAGGAAAGTGTTCACATTTTTGAAGAATCCCAACAGGTCATCGAGAACTTAAGAACTCAGCTAGAATAAGTGAGAAATATCGAAGAAAATATTGAATATCAAAAGCAGTATTTGGAAGCCAACATAGAAGATAGAAGGAAGAAGCAAAAATGAGAGAGAAGATATTGACATATCATCTTAAGGAAATAAATAACAATATAAACTAGCTTGAGGTAGAGTTTGGTCAAGAAGAGAAGGGACTTGATGAAGAAATAATCACATTAAAAATTCATCTTGAAGAAGCGAAAAGAACAGAAGAAGTCATGAAGTCTCAGATAATGAAGAAAGAAGAAGAGGTTGAGAAGCTTGAAGAAGAAGTTGTCACATTGATAAGTAAAATTGTCAAGCTCAATAAGAACATTTAAGAGACAGAAACATTCACATCAGTTATAGAGAATGAAGAGAAGCACTCAAGGTTGCTAGAAAAGAAGAATGAATAAAATAGAAAGAGCTATGCAGAAGTACTCAGAGGAAGGAATCATGGTCAACCAAAATCTAAGAAAACTGTTGAAGATACATCTTCAAGAATACCATTCATGTTCAAGCCACAAAAAATCTTCTATCATGATCATGATCAGTCAAGGAAGAAATTCATAAGAACTACACCACAAAGAAGATCATTCACTCCCAGGTATGGAAATTTATTTTATGGTCATTATTTTTATTGTACTAATTTTGGACATAAGGTTGCATATTGCATGGATTATAAAAGATTTTTTCAAGCAAGAAGTGCATATGTGGCCCCATGTAACATTGAATGTTACAAATTTCATAACTATGGACACATAGTTAGTGATTGTAGAAGCATGTTCGATACTTCAATGAAAGAGAACATTGATATCAGATATAAAAAAGTATGGATAGGAAAACACAAAGAAAAGGTGAACAAATACCATGTCCCAGAGATCGCAAGATTGGAAATAAAACGATATGAAGAAAATTATACAAAGAAAGAGAAATATGTCGAATACAGAAAGGTTTGGAAAATAACTGAAAGAATAGAAGGATAGGTAAATAAGAAACAAGTTCAATAGATTGTACTTTTAGGAATTGTAGTGAAAGATGAATCCACAGATAGAAAGAAATAAGTCAAATCTCAGAGAGATGATGAATCTACCAATGAACATGATTATGACTCTACCAATGAAGATGATGATGAATACACATCAGAGTAGGAATTTTTTCTGAGCCATCTCGCTTAGAGACTCCCAGGTAATATGAATATTAGATGGGGGGAGTTTATGCGATAGCTGTGACATACCAAAGAACCATCCTTTGAGCATATTGCAGAGTTTGAGAACACAAATTCAGAGCAGTCATTTAGCAAAAGTACAGTTTGATAGATTAATCAAGACTTCATGATAGTATAGTGATAAATGGGTCAACATTATGGACAATTGCGCAAGTAGATTCTTGGACAGTATGGACAGAGATGGATTCATAAGAACGCTTAGCAGGTTTAGACATACATATGACAGTAGAAGAGAGCATGGATTCATATATTGGTTCAAAGAGTGGTTCAAAGACAAAGGAACATTATCATAATGGATGATAATTACACAGGAAATGGCTCGAACAATGTTAATGGATTCCAAATTGACAGATATTGTTTGGACACATGCAGTGCATACAACAGTTCACATTCAAAATAAAGTAATTCTCAGAAACAACAGTGAAAAAAATCCCTACGAAATATGGAAAGGAAGTGCGGACAACAACCTCTACATCAAGATATGTCAAAGAAACCAAGGAATTTTTATTTCTCAAACTAAGTATATCAGAGAAAT
Source organism: Picea engelmannii (assembly GCA_009831015.1). Lineage (NCBI taxonomy): Eukaryota > Viridiplantae > Streptophyta > Pinopsida > Pinales > Pinaceae > Picea > Picea engelmannii. Next base: position 373,382 of record ML784993.1, read on the forward strand.
GCTAAAGAGGTTTGGAATGGAAGATTGCAAACTAGTTACCACTCCTATGCAAACTAGTTGCAAGTTGATCAAACATGATGATTCAAAGTATACATACCAAAGGAAATACAGGTCAATGATTGGTAGCTTACTATATGTGACAACACCCAGACCAAATGTAATGCAGGAAGTTGGACAGGTGGCACAATTTCAAGTAGCACCAAAGGAATCACATGTATTAGTAATGAAGAGGATTTTCATATATCTCAAAGGAACATAAGATTTTGGATTATGGTATCCAAAAGGAAAGTATCTATCACTTATTACCTACACAGATGCAGATTGGGCAGGTTGCATTGATGACCGACGAAGCACCAGTGGAGCAACGTTCTACTTAGGTGAGTGTTTAGTATCATGGTTAAGTAAGAAACAATCATCAATATCCTTATCTACAGCCGAGGAAGAATGTATGCAACAACAACATGTTGTACACAGGTTCTATGGATGAAACAAACTTTGAAAGATATACAGGTTGAGTATGATGAGCCCATTCCAATCTATTATGATAATACAAGCACCATCAGTATCTCAAAGGACCTGGTGAGGCACTCCAAGACAAATCCCATTCCAATACAGTATCAATTTCTATGGGAACAGGTTGCAGAGAAAAAAATCAAAGTTGAATATGTGGGCACAAAAGAACAAGTGACAGACATATTTACAAAACCGCTTCCACGGGAATCCTTTGAGTATCTTCACTAGAGACTAGGAGTAATTTCTACTCCAAAATTAATTCTTTTGAATGCTTATCTTACATGTCTTAGATGTACCCAAGGAAGCACCATAAATAGGACAATTCAGGTTGAGAGATCAGTTTCAAGAAGAGTTCTGTTAGGGGGAGCAACCCCAGATGGAAAGATACTTTTTCCATTGATGAAAAAGGGGGAGAGATTTATTAGATGCAAAGGTAAATTCTTGGAGAGAGAGCATAGAGGCATGTTTCCAAGGGGAGCGATTGTCACAAGGGAAGAATGAGCGATATGACTTCAGAGTGATACCCTTTGTCAAAGGGGGAGATATTATTAATATGAAGGGGGAGAGAGTAATTAGAGACTTATAAACACAAAGAAAAATCAAAGGCATGTAGACAGGGGGAGAATCCCCAAGGAAATTTTAGTTAGGGGGAGCAACCCCAAACAGAGATACCCTTTTACATTGATGTCAAAGGGGGAGAGATAGAAACATTGATTAGGAGTATAAGGATGAATGTTATCATGACTAAGTGTTTCCATCAATGTTGGTGCTTCCATCAATGCTAAAGGGGAAGATTGTCATACAATTGGCTTAGGTTGATGGACAGTTGGTATGGATTGTTGGTTGTAATTTATGTCAACCATTGGAGAGTGATATTATGGATTGATGTCAACCCTTAGTGATTAATGTCAACCCTTGGAGAAAGTCCGGTAGTGAATTCTGGTAGCACAAAGGTTTGGATAATGGACCCAAGGTTGTTTCATTGATAATGGTGTGAGTTTTAATATATTTGAACGTAATAATATTCTATATGGATAGTACATGTCATTCCATTTCTGGTGGTATGTGGAACGTCACATAACTCCTCATGGTTAGAGAGTTATGGCCATGAGAAGTTGGAGAACCTAGGTTTGGGTAATGGACCCAAGTTTGTTTGATGGATAATAGTATGAGTTTTGATATATTTGTAGGAAATACTATTCTATATGAATAGTACATGTCATTCCATTTCCATTGGTATGTGGAACGTCACATAACTCCTCATGGTTAGAGAGTTATGGCCATGTGAACTTGGAGAACCCTCATGAGTCATCTAGAAGTTCCAAAAGGTCAAAGTAGTCAAAGTGGCTTAAGATATTTTAGAAGGTAAATAATAAAGTGAAGTGACGAGTGTACTATAATTCAAAGTGAATACAAAACAAATTATTTAAATAATAAATTTAATGGAGAAATTAGAAGTGGGTTAACCCTAAAATAAGGAAAGTGGGTTAAGATGGTTAAAAGGTAACCCCTTAAGGATGCTACATGAAAGAGAGGCAAGGCTCTCTCATTTTAATCACACTTGAGCATATTGAATATCTAAAGGTGACTGAGGTAACCAAATGATATCAAAGCCGAAGTTCAGAGCGAAGGTGAAGTAAAGAAGTCCGAAATTCAAGGGAGGATAAATAATTTTGATGATGCTTTCTAAGGTATGTTATTTACAAGTCATCTCACCATTTTCGATATAAAGTTTTTATAGAATGATTTAGACCGTGAAATTTGGAGGTTGTTGAGGAAATATATCCAAGTATCTATGGTACAAATTTTAGCTTGTGGTTCATTGTATTTTTGGAGTTACACACCATGGAAAATAGGGTTTGTGGCTAGTCCTGAAACTAGTCTAAAACATGTGTTTCGGGTAAAAATGTCATAACTTATTCATAACATATCCAAATTAAGTAAGAAAAAATTTATTGGTTAAAGTACAGTCTGTAGTATACTGTGTACAATTTTCATATCCATACAATAAATATTCCATGCGGGGAATGCTCTACAAGTTCACTCTCTAGAATAAGCCATAATTCAACAAGGTATGCCATTATTGCTATAACTCATTTTTTGAGAGGTTCCAAGTAGTGAGACCTAGAGGAATTGCATAAAACACACTAAAGAACATTTTGTACTATTTTCAGATATTTATTCATTATAGGTACATAGTTATGATTATTTAAAGTTAGGGTTGTTGACTAATCCAAAACTAGTCATGTTAGATTAAAGTAAAGTTTAATGAAAATGATAGTCTCATGTTGTTAAAGTTAAGGAAGGTTTGCAGGTATGTGATCATATACACCGGGTCTATTACAGAGTTACAAATCATATTTGGATGATGAAATTGATGAGGGATTTTGGTTGAGGTACATGTTGGGTACATGGTTGAGACAAGTAGTTCGTGAGTTGGCACATACATGAGGTGTATAGTTGATGATATTGGTACATCTTGATGAGTCATAGTTGATGATTAGTTGATACATGATTGGTACATGCTTGGTACATGGATGGAGGCACTTTTCAGTAATATTGTTGACACATGGTTTATGGATGATGTAACATACTTGTATTGGTATATTATTAGAAACAAATATTGATCTTGGTGATGATTATGAGTTGTTGTGTTATGCTTGGTTGATGCACATCTTTGAGAGTTGTCTTAGTGATTTATCTTGATGAGTAGATATGATTTGGTTGATAATACAAATGAGATAGATTGTTGTGATAGGTTGTTTGAATATTTTATTCATACAGGTTTGGTGCATGGTTGATGCACTTGTTCATGGTACAAGTTGGTGCATGGTTGATGAACTTGTTTATGGTACAAGTTGATTACAAGTTGTTTGGTACATGTTGGTGCATGGTTGATAGAATTTTTTATGGTACAAGTTTATTACAAGTTGATGTACAGGTTGATGTATGGTTCAGGTTATTGGTAAAGGTTGTTTGGTGCAGGTTGATTGGTATAATTTTACTACAATATATCTCACAATGATAGTGTGATGGTGGTTCCATCATTCTACTTATACGTCAGGGCGGTTGGACTGTTCAAGGATAGGTGGTTGTTGTAAATGTGTTGAACCTGCACAGAACAGATATAGCTAAACAATTATACACACATTTGCAGAGAGAATAGAAGAAAGAAGAAGAAAGAGAGAAAGAATGAAAGGGTTTTCATTAACCATATTCCACACTCAAAGAGTGAATAATTTACAATAGATATAGGATACATGAGTAACTAATGAGACATAGTGGTGGTATAAAGTGACCTGGACACATACCAATAGTTGCAGGAGTGAATTTTCACCTAGTCTAGTCTCTCAGGAATTTACGGGAGTGAACTTCCACCTAGTCTAGTCTCTCAGGCAGTTACGGGAGTGAACTGCCACCTAGTTGAGTTAACTAGTCAGCTAGTCTTCAGTTAACTAACTAAACAGAGAGTAGTGAGGAGTTAACTCAAGAAATCAAGGGTAATGCGCTAGTATAATGATGATCCCAAGACAAGTGTGCATTAGCTGGTGATGATCCCAATGTTGCATGGTGACAAAACCAATGCAACATCTAAACTCAACTCAACTAGTCAAACTGAAGTGTCAACTGAAAGAGAATATTCTTCAAGTGGAATATTATCCCCTAAAATATAGGAGACTAGATAATGACTAATTATGACTAATAAACAAGGGAAAACCTTAGGAAAAATAAATCCTAGGTGTGTGTGAAGTAACTCCAACACCCCCCTGAACATCACTATGGTGAAAATAAAGAATGGGTCCCGGATACAAGGCCATGTTAGGTACCTAAATATAAAAGATACATTGAAATAAATGAGGAAAGAGGGAAAACGTCATGGGAAAACCCCCCCATCAAATTACAATGCATAAAAAAAATAAAAATGAGAAGCAACAAAAAACAGTTGCTAAGCAACTCTGTCCTTCACTCCAAGAAGACCTCGCAACTATGCAAGTTTGTGCTCATTGAATATTTTTTTAAAGATGTATATGTTTGCATGGATCTGATGAAGTATATGCACCATTTATATGTACACACATATCCACTTTATCGTCTTGTAATGAATAATATCCAAATAAATTTTGGATGAAACTTTGAAAACCATGCGGCCGTTTCCGGAAAAATGATGAAATTTTGTTGATTTGAAAATGATCAAAACTTCACTTTCTAGACTCTGTTTTGGACGATTTGTTTTTTGAAATTGGATATTTTCCCGAGAGGAATTCAAATATCCAATTTGTTTCTGCAAATAGTGCTTATAAAATATCATAATTGAGTCTGATGTGCGCGGCTCCCTTTTTGTCTCTTGAGATGCATGCATTGTGCATGGAAAAGTATCTGCATGTGACTCCCAAGATGCATGCCATATATCTTCCACATGAATTTCAGAAAACAAATCTGAAATGGAGTAGACATCATCTTCAATTAATGGAATACAAAGTTTTGTAGATACTTGTGTAGAAGGCTCTTCAAACTGAGATGATTTATCTTCTAGTGGCTTTTCTACATTCTCTATCTTGTCAACATTTTGCATGCATTCTTCCTTATTCCCAAATAAAAACTCCAATCTACTCCATAAATCATTTGGAGTGAATTCTTGTGAGACATTATATACTTGATGGAGAATTTCGGGAGAAATAAAATAGAGGATACATCCTATGGCCATATCTTGTCTATTGAGAAAGTCATTTTTCTCATCGACAGAATCATGCTCTACCTCCATTGCCATAGTTATTTGGTAAAAGCCTTTGCATGTGATCATAATCATATTTTTTGGCTTCCATTCCAAACAGCTATGATGTGTGAGAAGTATTTTTGGCGAATAATCCATCTTTTTGTTGTCTTCAATCTTTTGTACCTACTAAAACAATTTGGTGTAGCTTTTACTTAGCAGTCCATCAGCTCTGATACCATGTAAACGTGTTGAACCTACATAAAATAGATATAGATAAGCAATGATACACACATTTTTAGAGAGAATAGAAGAAAGAAGAAGAAGGAGAGAAAGAATGAAAGAATTCTCATTAACCGTATTCCACACTCAAAGAGTGAATAATTTACAATAGATATAGGATACATGAGTAACTAATGAGCCATAGTGGTGGTCTAAAGTGATATGAACACATACCAACACTTACGGGAGTGAATTTTCACATAGTCTAGTCTCTCAGGAAGTTACAGGAGTGAACTTCCACCTAGTTTAGTCTCTCAAGAAGTTACGGGAGTGAACTGCCACCTAGTTGAGTTAAATAGTTAACTAGTCTTCAGTTAACTGACTGAATAGAGAGTTGTGAAGAGTTAACTTAGGAAATCAAGGGTAATTCTGAAATCTAGTGATAATCCCAAGACAATTTTTCATTAGCTAGTGATGATCCCAATGTTGCATGGTGACAAAACCAATGCAACATCTAAACTCAACTCAACTAGTCAAACTGAAGTGTCAACTGAAAGAGAATATTCTCCAAGTGGAATATTCTCCCCTAAAATATAGGAGACTAGATAATGACTAATTATGACTAATAAACAAGGAAAAATAAATCCTAGGTGTGTGTGAAGTAACTCCAATAGTTGTAGCACCTTCCGGTTGTATCTGGAGAACATAGGGGGTTGTAGCCTCCTTCTGGTTGTAGCCAAAGAATAGGAGAGTTGGATCTTCCCTCAGGTTGTATCCTGAGAAACTAGGGGGGTTGGAGCCTCCTACCAGTTGCAGCTGGAAAACAAAGGAATTTGATGCTTCCAATGAATGTGATTCTTAAACACATATAAGAAAAATCGTTCTGTGGTTTTCTCATGCTTTGGGTTTCCACGGAAAACAATGGTGTACTGTGTATGTGTGTGATTGTTCATTTTTTCATTGTTTATTTACTATGAAACTATTTCATGGTAATGTTATATTGATATAACACTTGCATTTTATGGTGAAAAAGAATTAAATTTCTCTATCACTGATTCACCCTCCCTCTCAGTAATCCAACAGTTTCTTCCCATATAATTTCAAGTAAACACCTTCAGGACTAATATGCAATTGGGAATGGATTTGGTTGAAGCTAAAAAATAGAGGATATTGTAGTTGAATGAGCTTGATCAAATCGGAAAGGATGTTCTTCATAGGACTACACTCCTTCATGAACAAAGGACTAAATGGCATGATAAGTACATAAAGAAGAAGTATTTCCATTCAGGTGATTGTGCTCTGTTGTATGACAATAGGATCAAGAATTTCAAGGGTAAATTGTCCACTTGATGGTTGGGACCCTCTGAAGTAGAAACAGTTTACGAAAATGGTTTAGTGAAGATAAAATACATTTATGAAGATCAAACTTCCTTTGTCATAAATGGGCATCGATTGAAATTTTATCATAAGACTTTGTCTAAAGAGGATTTTATCAAACATGTTCTTCAAAATTATGAAATGCAATTGGTAAGAAACAAGAGATCTCCTCTTGTTGATCCACCACTGTAAGTTTTGTTGTGTGATTTAATTTTACTTTGTACATATATGTATATAGTTGTGTTGTTAGATAGTGATTTTGGTGTTACTAACAAGAGAAAAAGATAATTGTGTTCTCATGTAGATGAGCAATAAGGAGGACACTTGATAGTCGTAAGTTTATTCCTTTATCCATCCCTAGTAGATTACTTATGGAAAAGGATCCTAATGGATTTTTCTTTAAGTTTTTCAGACTCCTAAAAATTGAAAACACTGATGAGAAGGAACTGGCCCAGGCTCGAGAAAAATCCATGGGACGGTGGATGGAGTTTTATTTAAGTTTTTCAGACTCCTAAAAATTGAAAACATCAACGAGCATTAACTGATTTGGGCTCAATAAAAATACACAGGACAATAGTTGTTAGGTTTTCCTTTCCAATAAAATGGAAGTGGAAACAAAAGAAGTGGTTATCACAATTCCAAAAAGAGGAGGTTTCTGCATCTCAAAAAGAGGTTGTCGAGCTATAGTTTCCTTCTTGTTATAGAGCTTGGATCCGAATCATTGAATTATTTTGCCTCATTTTATGACACTTTCGCTGCATTTTCAACATTCCTGTACGAACATGTTGTTTGTAGTTTTTCCAGCATGATACTTCAGAAGAACAAATTCACATACAACATCAGTAAGTGCCAACACCTTCTCCATCTTGACCCTCAGAACATGATTAGCTACAAAGAGAATCCTACAAGATTTCAGGTACCTTATCAAAACTTCATTCAGTACTGGAAATAGTCCCTGAGTTTTTTCGGTACTGAAGAAAAAAAACATCTTGTGTTCATCTGGTACTGGAAAAGACTATATGTGTTGCTCCAACACTAAAACAATTTGTTGTGTTGGTCTAGTACTAAAAAAATTTGTTGTGTTGGTCTGGTACTAAGCATGTGATCTAGTATTGATGGTGGGATTTTGGTAAAAATTGTCCTATACTTGATGTACTCCTTTATTGACAAAGAACACTTCACGTAATGGAGGTATGAACTCATTATTTTATTCCTTTTATTAAGAATCATACTAATTTTGTGCTAAACATATGTTTATTATCATATACCTTTGTTACCTTAAGTTGTTAAACCTCCTTATCACTATCTTCTGAAGTATTCATGTTTATTCCCCTATCTTTAAAATCATTTATGATGTATTGATCATTGATATGACTCAAAAAATAACAATTATACCCTGAGAAAGATTGGTCCAGCTTGAAAAATCTACTGTCGAAGGCTCTTGTTTGTGTGATGTCAAAATTATGATTATGCCACCTTTTATAACCTTACATTGTTAATTATTGACTCAAACTATTGTTTTTATGAATTATTACCTTCTGACACACTTTGACGTCGATTGCTGCATATTGGTGAATTTTGGTCACGTCGACCACACTACCTGCAATCATTACGAAAACCGATGTGAATGGGATGTGACATTACTTCTGGATATGATCACCACATTATCCATAGATGTGATCCCTCAGCATAATTTCTGACTTTTCCTTACCTCTCCATAATTGAAATGATTTTATTGTTGCATTCTCGTTTCAATTCATAAATGCTCTTTTGGATGGCTTCACCATCCAAATGAGCATTATTTACCCACTTCACACTATATGACTTTCACTCTATTCATTCCTAATATCAGTTTATCATGTCACTCTATCTCCATCACACTTATTTTGAGACTTGTTTTCAAGCCAGCATGGCAGTTGACATGCATGAACCTGTATTCCATATTTACAAAGAGATGGAGGAGTATCAAGCATGCAGAGAGAAATTTGAAACGGATGACTGGGTTCCTTTTTCTAGAAAAATTCAAAGGACATCATGAGGGATTGTTCCATGCCTTTGCCCATATTTATGATGGAGAGAGTGTCCAATTAGGGGAACTAAGGTTAACGATCAATGAAGCCACCATAGCAGAAGTGATGGAGTTACTTTCTACCAGAGAGAAATATTTCAAAGGAATCATCATGGATGGGAGCCTTTGTCAGAAGTTTTTGAATCCCGAACATCTAGACCCATATTGGAAAAAAGGCATCTCCTAGATCTGGATCAAGGAGGAATATTGGATGATGTTTGTCATCTTGCAGATATTTTTAACCTGTGAAGGGAGGTATGTAATAACTTTCCTTTATCATTTATGGTTGTTGTTGCATTTTGAGGGAGGACCACAAATAGATTTTACCCATTTTCTTTGTATGAGTTTGAGTAAAATGGTGAGAGGGTTTAAGTCTACCTCTAAGAATCCTTAAACCAGTCTCTATCACCATGGGTTGATGAAACTACTTGTTGTTCATGAGTTGAGAAAATGATTTAGCAGTTGGAAGAAACTCCTTACAAAAAAATTTGCTCAAGAGGTTTCTAAATCTGTGGAAGGAAATGTGATAGGGGAGTATAGTAAGGAGTCAATAAGAAATAAGGGAGATAGTAGAAATAAAGGAAATAAGCCAAGTAATGAAGTAAACACCGTTGGCCCTAGTTCACCAAAATATGTTAGAAATTTGGACAAAGGAAAAAAAATAGTGTTAGAAGAACCGCCTACATCTAGAGTGAAGCGATCATCCAAAATCAAGTAACCTTTCCCAGACCTATACACTAAGAGAAAAAATCAAATCAATTATAAAAGGAGGAAGAAACAATGATCTGGTAGTGATATAGGGGAAATTGCAGACAATGTTACAGAAGTAATTATTGAATTACCTCAAGAGGAGGTTGGAGAATTGGAGAAGACCCTTGAATTGAGAGTTAAAGGTAAGAAAAAACTTAGAATCAATGAAGGGAGTGATATGGCATAGTCCTCTAGTAGAAAGACAAGAAGTGTACAGGAAGAAAAAATTCCAGTGCCTACATATGAGTCTTCTAGAAGAAAAATAAGGCACAGGAAAAACAAAGTCCAGTTCCCATATCTAAGCCTAAGAAGAAGGAAAGGAGACTGTTTGAGGAGGAAATTTCCATTCCTCTTAGAAAAATTGATGAAGTATTAGGTCCAGTACGCAAAACCACTTGGAGAATGGATAAACATGTGACAATTCCTCATGTTCCTTCCTTTCTAGAGGATCCATTTGACATTTCGAATTCACCAAAGGAAGAAGGTATGCATGTAGAAACCATTAGTGAAATTGAGGAGTTAGTAATAGAGACAATGGAGGATTTAAGGAGGGAATTTGAATCTAGGGAGGAGATAAATGAGAAAACAACAATTGATCCTATCATTTCTTTGACCAAACATCAGTTGGTACTGAAAATTGAAAGGCTTAAAAAACAGAATGAAGAATTGAAGCAATAAGTGTAGGAGTATAAAGTTTTAGATAGACACATCAAGAAAGAAAATGCACATTTGAGGGAGCATAACCGAAGGATACAGGATGAGAATGAAAAGGTCTCTGCCAAGATCAATAAGGTTTTTCACCTGATACAATATACAATATTCATTAAGAGGGAACTGAAGGATGAGGCTTTTAGTTTTGATATCCTAAAAATAGACAATTAATGTTCAGACAGGGTGGAATACAACACTAGTTTTGAAATTTTGAGGACCAATTCAAAAATTTTTGCATGAGGACATGCAATGACTTGGGCATGGGGGAAATGTTGGGTATCCTTTTTGATGTCTCTAATTACCATATCTTATCCTCTATCTTGACCAATTTTACCTCAGATATATGCACCATTTTCCTATTTTCCTCAAAGTCATGTCTTTTAGCCATTCTTGTGTATACATGAGGTAACCTATATTTAAATAATAATTTATGATATTTATTAATAATTGGAATTGAATAATTGATGTTAAATACTCTTTAATTACTTTAGTTGATCCAATAAAAAATTATGACACAACTCCTACTCATACGGTACCCGTTTCAGCGTTCATTCGATATTCAATTCGTCTGGTACCTATTTCTACGCGCGTCTGGTACCTATGTTGTGTTCATCCAATACCTATTTCTATACTCATCCGAGACCTATTTCTAAGCTACTCTGGTACTGATATATTTGACTGTGTGCGTCCTGTACTGATCTTCTTGTTCTAGCTGTGCACGTCTGGTACTAGTTCTGCATCTACAAGATTGGGTGATTGAACAAATTTTATTTCAATGGGTCCAAGGCATTTGTTGGCTTGAACATGCTTTGTTTGTTGAAGACCATGATGCACTTCATCCTCATGAACTTCCTGTCATGAGGATGAATTTGTTCCCATGAAAAATGATATATCGACCAATTATAATATTTGTGCAATCATTTGATGTTATCTCCAGGTTTTGATTGTAACGATTGTTTCTTTTTAAAAGAGAGAGAGTCTTGTAGATGGTAGATGTGAAGAGACATAATTAAGCAGTTTTATGCTATAGATTTGATTCGTGAAGAATGTTGATTGTACACCTTTTTATGAAGTAATGATATAAATTGTAGTTCATGGAATTTATGTGTGTGATCAAATCTTTCATTATGTAAGTTTCTTTTAAAGCTACCTTGTTGGTACGACAAGGGCCCACCGACCCAACCAAGGTAAGTTTCCCTGTATATTCTGTGTAGATATAATTCTGGTTTGTGTGGATAAGACAATTATGTGTTTCAATCATAGTATCTAATTTCACTTTTGTTGTGTTTTAGTAAAGCATTTGACAAAACACAATTAATATTTGTGGCAATTTTGATTGAGTGAGATTTATGAGTGCAATATAGATTTATGAGTAAGTACTTGTTATCCTTCTGTGTGTGTGTAAACAATGATTTTTTAGATTGAATGATTTCATGATTGTTTCTATTTTGGAAATCTAGGGAAAAATAAGATCTCCATATCCCACCCTACATGAACCTATAATGGAGTATCTCACTACACCTGGAGTTTCTTCTAGAATTAATTAGGTTATATCTTGCAAATACAGGAACAATCAAGATCTCCATCTCTCACCCTAAATGAACCTATAATGGATTATCTTACTACACCTAGTATTTATTCTAGGATTGATTGAGATTTCTTTTAAGAATGTGTCGAATGTTAATTACAAATTCTTGATAGATTAGTTGCTACAGGAAACAGAGTCAAAGTTCATCTTTCCCTTTCATGAGCCTATAAATGAACATATTCATTACCTGAGCAAAATCCTTTAAATTACATTCTTTTTGAGATTTTGTTTATGATTTTTTCTTTCTGGTTTTTAGACTGTGTGAAGAATATTGTTTGAAGATTGTGAAACAGAGTATTTGTTTTGGAGTGTTTCTTATGTAGGATATACTCATAATACATAGGAACTCATATGTTATTAGAACATGTAGTGCATCAAATATATTGATTACGAAACCGGATTGACATATTAAATGATTGCAATATATTGAGCATATAATTGCACTAACAAAAAGGTTGCATACTTATTGTGGGAATATCGAGATTTATTTCCAACCACATTCTCAGAGATGAAAGGGATAGAGGGTGACTTAGGTGAGATGAGGATCCCACTAAAACTTGGAGGTAATCTGGTACAATAGATGCCTTACAGGTTGAACCCCAGGTACAAAGAGAAGGTCAAGTTTGAGATAGACAAGATGATATATGCATGACTCATTGAACCAATAGAATAATATAAGTGGATTATCTCAATGGTGGTGTAGGATAAGAATATAGGAGGAATTAGGATCTTCATAGATATAAGGAAATTGAATGGTCCATGCTTACATGATCCATTCTCAACACCATTCACTAATGAAGTACTAGAGAACGTAGGAGGTCAAGAAACTTATTTGTTTACCAATGGATTATATGGGTGCCATAATATAATAGTTGCACAGGAGGATAGACATACAAACACTTTTGTGATGGAGTGGGGAATTTATCAGTACATGGTGATGCCATTTGGATTGAAGAATGCCCCTGTAGTGTCTTCTAGAGTAGTAGTGGAAGCATTCAAGGAGTTCATCCATAATTTTTTGGAATTTTACTTAGATGATTAGATGGTGTTTAGTTTACTACATGATCATATATAAGTTCATCAGTTCATGTTATATCAATGCATATAGTGTCATATCTCGGTGAACTTAAAGAAGTGTATCTTTTGTGTGTTGTTTGGAATTCTTCTAGGACATGTAGTATGAAAACAAGGAATATTGGTTGATCCATCCAAGATCGCAGTAATTCTGGAGTTGGAGCCTCCGACATCAGTAAAACATCTGAGGGAAAATTTGGGCCATACAGGTTACTACATGATGTTTATCAAAGGAAGCCAAGTTTCAACAAAATGAGGACTTACAGAAGGGGATGGACACTTTGAAGTAGAAACGGGTAACCACACCAATTTTGATCTTTCTGGAGTGGAAAAAATTGTTCCATGTACATGTAGATGCATCATCCATAGTGTTGGGTGCAATGTTGTCACAACCAGGAGAGGGGGGAATCGATCATCCAATTTCATTTTAAGGTAGGAAGATGTCTATATTTGAGAGAAATTATGCCACTATAGAACGAGAACAATTGGCAATGGTCTATGCACTACATAAGTTCAGACACTTCTTACTGGGGTCCTAATTCAAGATGTATACAAACCATTCTTCATGAAAGTACTTAGTCAACAAGCCTGTATTAGGAGGAAGAATATACATATGGATATTATTATTTTAGGAATATGACTTGAAGGTTACTTTAAAACCAGGGAAGATGAATGCAAGACCATATCATCTCTCACGCATATTGATAGGAGAGGATGCAGGTAATTTAGATGATAATTTCCCATATGTGTAGTTATTTGCAGTAAGGGTGGTGGACGATTACTTCTCGGATATTGTGGATTTTCTAACTACATGTATTCCTCTTGAGTTGTGAAACAGGTACAAATATCCTCCTTATTTCTATGGTTCGTGATCAAATCTTGATTGACTTTTTCTGTTAATTACGAATAATTAGGATAGAAAATGAGCAAAAAGTCTTCTAGAAATATTATTCAGTAATGTTAGATAAATTCTAATATTCGGTTGGAATTGTTTGATTTTAGTGTAGGAATGGATAAATATTGTTGAACCCAAGATAGTTAAGGATATTTTGAAGATATGAAGACTGTTGAAGGTTGAAGACATGAGGAACAAAGAAGTTTGGAGTAAGACCAATTCCATATTTTGTAAACCTTATAAATACTAAAAGAAATCATGAGGATCTCTCGATCCTCAGAAATGATTAATTTACCCATATCATTGTAATATATAAAGGGTAATGAATGAGAGAGGGAAAAAAGAAGAATTATTTATAAACCTTCAATACTTGAAATTGTTCCGTGCAAGCAATTTTTATAGATGTTATACCAGTTATGGAATTAATAGAATCTGTGAACGTTTTCATCATTTTTTCATATTGAGTTTCTAGCAGCAGTTCTTATGAGGACCAAGGGCCTAGTCTGAAGGATTTACTGTATCAATCTGTAATTGTATCAGTTTTATTTATGTTTTGTGAATTAAATCTCTTTTGCAATAGTTAAGATAAATGCATGAGTGTGTTAATGAGTTTATGTTGTCTTCTTACAAAAGATAGGCATTTCAATTGAATGTTATCAATTGTTGTTCCAAATTCCATTGTTGTAGTTTATTGCTTGACAGTTCCTCTCATTATTATCCGCATTGTTCCTTTGGCTTAAATTAACATTTGTTGTTCCTTTCACTTAAATTAGCATTTTTTGTTCCTTTCACTTAAATTACTAATTCATGTTCCTTTCGGTTAGATTACATTTGTTGTTCCTTTCGGTTAGATTATAGTCACTATTCCTTTTCATAGATATAATTTGCCACTTCGTTTCAAAAGGTTAAATGATCAGCAATAGATCAGTTTATCCATCTTTTCATGAATTCAATTACTGTCTCTTAATTAGATCAATTCAACAATTCAATGAATGCCTTTAAATTCATAGCATGTTATAGATTGGATTTCAATTCTGTTAAGATATTAGTTTCAGATTTTTAACGAATGTGTGAGGAACTTGATTGTTGATAAATTCAAATTTACTTTAACTACACGATTTTATCCTTTACAACTATCTTCATAGACTTTGCTTACATTATTGAGATAAAAAGACGAATCGTTGGGTTGATAAATTAATGTTAACTAAGGATTTTTTTAGGACATCTTTAGAGACCAACATTTTGGTGCCACTATCGGGGAGAGTGTCAAAGATAGCATAGGTTGTGTCTCTGGAGGATGAGGTATTGAAGACGGAAGGTAAGAACCTACGCAGGAAACAAGTAAAATGCTTGTGCCAAACGCCTACCTCCAGCTGATGTATAGAGGTCACTTACGTACTTAGAATTTTGTGTGAAGTGTACATGACTAAGAAGAAAGAAGCTGAAAAACCAAAACCCCCACCAAAAAATACAAAATCCTAGGGCTCGGTGGCCCCTGGAAGAAGCACTTTCATAGATGAAATCATCCGAAAAGATGAATCTAAAGCTTCGTTTGGACCCAGGAGAGGTTCTACCCGAATCCCCCAGGCAACAAATTCACCAACTGTAGCCCATACTGAGGTTCATAGGGGAACTGGAGGGACTGAACAAAGTTTTCACAATACATATCTTCCACCTCTCATCCCTTTAGACGAGGTGAACTCTTGTAATATAGAGGAAGGAGAAGGGGATACTAGTGGGGTTGATAAGGCAAACCCATCACCACCACCTGATCCTGGATCTCCTGTGATAGGAGATGGCATACATGCAATCCCAGATAGAGGTAGTGTGATTAAATTCCCTAGGGGGATCAAGTAACCAATCACCTAAAATAGAACACCCAGACCAAGAAATTCTAGAAGATTATTGGCATATTTTCAACCAAATTGTGCAACCAAATCAACCACGAGCCTAGACCTCCACTTTGGAATATCCGATAGTTGATCCAGTTGCCAATGCCCCTATAAAAGCGATTCCCTTACAGAATATGCCTACCTTTCATGGATTAATTTCAGAAGACCCAGATGCATTCTTATTCGAATTTGATGTCCTATGTAGGGGTTATGTCTACACCTCTGAACTCCAAAAACTAAACCTATTCCCTTCCACTTTGAAAGGGGCAGTTGTGCGCTGGTTTATGGGATTAGGGGGAAGAACTATAAACTCATGGGATGAAATGAAACAAGCCTTCTTGAAAAAATATCAGGATTATTGTAGAACCATAGATTTAAAAGATGAAATCTTTCAAATGATTGCAAAGGAAAATGAGACATTAGCAGAATATGTTGAAATATTCTAATACAATTTTCAAACATCTCCTTATGGTACATTACCAGGTGAGGTAATCAAATCCACTCTGATAAAAGGAATGAAAGATGAATGGGTAGAAACATTGAATTTAATGGGGAAGGGTGATATTTATCAAGAAACTTATGATAACATTGTCCTATTATGCATCAAGTGCTCACATGGAAGTACACGGACCAGATCAGGGATGCGGGCTCCCCTCACCAGGAGTAGCAATATTACCAACGGGGGTGTTACCCAAGTAGAAGTCGGTAATCTCTTATAAAATTTCAAAACTGACATTCTAAGCACTCTGACTACACAATTGGATGTTTGGCAGTATAATAGAAACATGCAGACGCAGAACAATCCTTGGCCATATTTTTCCACCGATGCAGAAAGAAACATGGTCCAAGGGAATGTCCTTTGGATGTGGTTTGAGTGTGTGCTATCTGTGCTAAAGACCACGTAACATATCAATGCCCATTGCTACAGGGATTAAAATTTGTCTTTAAAGAGGCAGAAGAGGAAACATAACCAGTATATCTGATATCCCAGCGTCACGAATGGCAGGCTCATCCCCAAGGTACACTACAAGATCCTTCCTCTTTATTTTCTAGGTAGTATAATCAGTAGCAAAATTCTGGAAACACATGGCAGGGTCAACCATCTTCTAACCCCACCTGGCAGTCCCAGCAATATCCAGCTGCAAAACCTACTTGGCCAAATAAACCAACTACAAATCCCCCTTGTCCAAATCAACCAACTGCAAACCCCACCTAGTCTAACTCACAATGCCCCACCTCATCTTGGGAAAATCTAGGTAATAATCCCGATCCTTCACAGTGGTCCAACATGGTTGCCCAAAACCCCAATTGGAATCCAAATTGGCAGCACCCCATGGGAATCACCAATCAACCCATGGGGATGACCCCTCAAACTCAATACACTTTGTAATATCCACTACAAATAACCCAAAATCCTCAACCATGGTTGTACCCTCAATTACCAGCTCAACCCCACCCAAATCCCAATAATAGACTAGCCCAACTTATTTAGATTATTGACAATGTGGACAGGGAAATCAACTTCGTAGGGTGCAACAAAATCTAGCTGAGGTCAAGGCCCATAATTTCTCCTGGAGGGAGTAACATTCACCAAGAGCAGGAGAATGAAAATAATGTACAACCAACAAGAACACCTTCTACTGTGGTCATAATGAAAGAAACAAAGAAGGAAGGAAACATAGTTGAGCAACGAAATCCCGATGAGGATGTAACTCCTCCTCCCTCATTCCCTAAAAGACTTATGATAGAAAAACCAGCCATGTATCCTAACTTTGACATCGTAGGGGAACTAAGATATATATATGTTAAGATCCCACTCCTACAGGATCTGAAAGAAATCCCAATTTATGCAAAGACAATTAAGGAATTATGTGGGAAGAAGCCTATCAGGAAAGTTAAGAATTCATCATCAATTGTTCACATGGTAGGTGCCTTGTCTGATATCATCCTAGGAATACATGAACCGGTCAAATATGCAGACCCAAGGAATCCCATAATAACAGTTCAGATAGAGGGTTGTTCTTTTCCAAATACACTAGTGGATTTGGGGGCAGCCATTAATATCTTAACCATCGAAACTTGCAACATCCTAGGCTTCACTTCCTTTGAACCTACTCCAATTATGTTACAGTTGGTTGATCGATCAGTGGTCAAACCAGTTCAATATATAGCAATTTTAGTCGAATCTTGGGAGTATCCGACTGATTTCCTCATTATCAACCCAAGAAGTGGAGTCTATGGCCATCCATTAATACTGGGGAGATCGTGGCTTGCAACAATAGATGCATATATAGGATTTTTCATAGGAAACATGACCATTGCTAGAGGATGTGATACAAAGAATCTCATCATGTATCCTCCAACTAAACCAAGCCCATCCATTATACATCAGTTGTTTCCACCACCTAGATATCTAGAAAATATGTACGATCCCCTCTCACATTGGAAGAAGCTATGGGACTCAAAAATCAACTAGAAGGCGATGTGATCAACAACTTCATTAATAGCTCAGCTATTGTAAGTAACCTGACATGCCAAATGCTAAAGGTTGTGTTAGATAATGAGGCACAAGGAGATCCGCTAGAATAATTGATGGAACAATAGATCCCCACTACCGTTGTTCATAACATAAAACTGGTTGATATTTCACGAGGAAGGGTTCTGAATATTAATGCAAATCTAAATGAGCAACAACAACACAAGTTGATTCAGATCCTTTCTAAGTATCAACAAGATTTTTCCTGGGAGTATTCTGACATGAAGGGCATTGATCTGCAACTTTGCACACATCACATTTATATTGAGAAAGATTCCCGACCCATCCAAAAATGCCAAATAATATTGAATCCTCGCCTTAGGGACATCGTTAAAGAATAATTACATAAACAGCTAGATGTAGATTTTATATATCCTATTTCGGAAAGTTGGTGGGTCTCCCCACTAGTGATCGTTCCAAAAAAGAATGGGAAATCGAGTATCTGTGTAGACTACAAAGAACTCAACAAGGATACCCAGAAGGACCACTTCCCCCTAACTTTTATCGATCAAGTCCTTGATTCTTTAGCAGGGAAGAAGTTTTTCTCCTTCCTAGATGGTTTCAGTGGCTATAATCAGATCTAGATTGCTCCGAAAGATCAAGATAAAACTACATTCACATGTCCCTGGGGTACCTTTACATACATAGTATTTCCCTTTCGATTATGTAATTCTTTGGCCACATTCTAGACGACCATTCTGAGAATATTTTTTGTTCTGATTGATGAAGGGTTTGAGGTTTACATGGGCGATTTCACCCCTCATGGCAATGATTTTGATCAAGCTCTAAGAAATATGGAGAAGGTACTGGAACGATGCATTGCTACTAGATTATGTTTAAGTCATGAAAAATGTCATATGATGATGACTGAAGGTGTGGTACTAGGGCATTATATTTTTGCAAATGGAATTAGGGTAGACCCATCAAAAATTGTGGTAATCCTTAACCTACCTACTCCATGTACACAAACTGAGGTACATAGTTTCCTTGGCGCTTCAGGATACTATCGCAGATTCATGGAAAATTTTGCAAATATTGTTGTGCCTTTAAATTATTTAATTGTTAAAGCACAATTTCAATGGTCTGATAAGTGTAATGTGGCATTCGCTGGACTCAAAAAGTTGATTTCAACAACACCAATGCTGAGAGGACCAAACTAGAAAATACCATTCCACATCTCAACTGATGCATCAGATATCACCATAGGCATTGTCCTTGGACAGGAAGAAGACAAGAAACCTTATGTTATCTATTTTATTACCAAAAATCTTACTCCCGTTGAATTAAATTATACAGTAACAAAAAAAAACATTTAGCCATTATACATGCTATTAATAAAAAAATTCAAAATATAATAGGCTATCCGGTTATTCTGTATACTAATCATTCTTCTATTAGATATTTAGCTAATAAACCTATTACTAATGGACGGGTTACTCGGTGGTTATTACTATTGTTAAGCCCTAATATTGGCTCATTACCCCTTAATTAGGGCATATTATATTAGTAATATTATTTTATTTATGTCGTCTTTAAGCCATTAGTTGTAATTATACCTCCTAGTCTCCTATATATACCAAGGAGACATTTTCATTTTGAATCATCTTGTACTTGAACATTTAAAGTGGGATAAAAGGAGGTTGCCCCCTCGAAGAGGATTATTATCTAAAATTATCTCTTTTTCAAGGCATTGAGTACTTTTTTTGAGGTTTTTCTATGCTATATTGATATTTGGTTCTTAACATATGGTATCAGAGCTCAAGGTCTTGGGGTTTCGCTGCTACATATGAGACACCTTGGAATTTTTGCTATAACTTTTTTTATAAAATGTTTCATAAGGAACGGATTGGAGGATATTTAGTAGATGGATCAAGGTACGTTGGGTTCAAAATTCATCTCATGAGTCTTTATACTTTTTGAGATACAACCTGTACAAGATAGGGTTCTGGAATCATCCTGAACTGAGTCATTGCAGAATTTTTGCTATAAACATTTTCTGTAACATTTCAGACCCTAAACTCTAGAGGCTATTCACAAAAATTAGTAAAGTATCTGTGGTAAAAATTTCAGCTTCTGGGTCATCTTAAATTTGTAGATACACCCTATGTAAGATAGTGTATCTGACTAGTCTCAAGAAGGTGTTCTAGGTAAAAAAATCATAACTTCTTTCTACAGTATCCAAATTGAGTGGGACTGGTTTCATTGGATCATGGACAATCTTTAGTATTTTTTTTGCATGTTTCAAAATTTTATATCAATTATTTTGTGCTGGGCACGCTATACAAGTGAGATCTCCTGGAAAGGCCAAAAATCAGCAAGTTGTGGGGAAGTTACCATAAATTCCACTTGGGACATCCAATTTTGATCAGACCTATGGAATTGCAGAGAATAAATATCAGAGAACTACATAAAATAAAGTTTCATACTGAGAAGGGATGAAATGTGCGAGATACAATAAAAGAAAGATTTTCTAGCAGAACCACCTCAAAATCAAGGTTCAAAAGTGATACTTGGCCAACATGCCACCCAAAAAGGGAACTTATACACCAAATAATCCTCCAGACAATCCTACTTGGACTCTTAATGAAGGTGAAGAAATGAGCAGGGACATAAATGATTTACAAAAGAAGATAATAACAAAATATGAACTACAAGAGATGATGGAGGGTTTAAAAGGGGACATCATGGAAGTATTGAAAAATTTCGTAATAGAGAAGACACCTGAAAGTGAAAATGCATCCCATGAAATTCATGATGAGGACACAAGGAAGGTGAATCAAGAATGGAGAAACTCCAACTTTGGTTTCAAGACCAACCACATTCCTAAGATCGATATGAGGAAGTTTGATGGCAAGGACCCAATCACATTGATACTTCAAATGGAGCAATTCTTTGATCTCCATAATGTTCCACATACACAAAAGGTATGAATTGCTTCTTTATATTTAGAACCTAATCAATTTGTATGGTATCAATGGATTTTTTCTCGCAAATCACTCGTCACTTGGACAATTTTCACTGAAGAAATGATAACACACTATGAGGATACAAGGAGCAATACCTTTTTTAGTGATCTAAAATTGAAGAAGACTTGAAAAACTTGAATAAATATTGCAAGTGAAATGTTATGTGTTTAAAGAAACCAGATCAATTTGCAACACATAATTAAGGATTACTTATGTATAAATACACATGGACAACAACATAAAACATTGAACATCAGACATAAACACAACAACTTGATAAAGGAGTTCACCCCACTCCGGGCTACATCTCCTGGTCCAGCTTCCAATGGATCATTATTATTAAATTGCTAAAAGTGCTCAAAAACATGCCTTACAATGCTCAAAATGACAAAATGACTACTCCAATGGCTCCGCAGCGTCCCAAAACCCCTGTCTGGGCTCTTTCGACACCTGAAACGGTCGAAAAATGAAGAAGATAGCCTTCTTGAAATCTCCCTCTTCAACTTTGTTGTCTCTGGTTCTACAATTCACACCCTTGTGTTTCAAACCTGGCACACACGCTCATTTAAGCATAAAGAACCCAGACCCATACGCAACTGTGCACCGGTACAAACCGTAGAACGGTTAGGGTGCCTCCAGCCCCTAACCGCCTCGGCACTTGGGCGCATGGCCATAGGACCAAAAAAACTTGGGCGGAAAAGTGGTTAAGTCGGTTGTAACCTCCCACGCACCCGAATTAGGGTCATATGCAAATACAACAAAGAACCGGGGCCTTATTCCAAACTCGGCGCACAAATATTACAATCGCGCACACACACCATATGTAACACGGTCGCACACAACCATAGGTTATAGTGCTAATTCCCGCACACATGCATTAACATATATTATAATGGTCTACAGACTATATGGTTACTCCACGCATAATTTGTTAACACTACCCTCCATATACCATATGGTCATATAAATGATCCACGCGACTGCGGGTCGGGGCTAAGCCCCGACCCGTTCCCCCCGCCAATCAATACGAAATGTAAATTCAAATAATTTACAATACATTTACATATTAAGAAATAAATTATGGCGTAATGGCCGGGTGGATGTTTAAAACCGTTGTGCATTGTGGGAGGTCCCAGGGTCGAACCCCACGGACCCATAACATTTTATATATATCAATGTGAACCAACAGATGGGGGACACGTGGCGCCCATGCATTGGGCCACGTGTCTCCTTATTATTTGTCATGCAAACGGACACCTGTCAACATACCACTCGTCCACGTCAACCAATGAAAATGCACCACATCATCTATCTTCCACATCATCATGATGGTACGGCCCTCCACGTGGTCGTACGGACTGTACGGACAAGTACAATCAGCATCCCAAATTTTTGCCTGTTTGGCTTGGCAGACAGATCGCGATATCTCCTCCATACGGACTTTGTTTGCGAAAGTAAATATATCGTCGGAATCAGGAAGACGAGACGGACGCAATGGCACTATTTTCGTCGCATTCCAAGCACTTTGAAAATTGAGCAAATTTTGATCCCCTGATCACACCTCCCCATTGGGAAGCTTTTGGACCTCCAAAAGACTATCTCAGTCTATGTGAAGATGAGGGTATAGTTCCCTCACCCTTCC
>ML784993.1:405916-420969 GCA_009831015.1 Picea engelmannii
CTAGTCTCCTATATATACCAAGGAGACATTTTCATTTTGAATCATCTTGTACTTGAACATTTAAGTGGGGTAAAAGGAGGTTTCCTCCTCGAAGAGGCTTATTATCTGAAATTATCTCTTTTTCAAGGCGTTGAGTACTTTTTTTGTTGTTTTTCTATGCTATATTGATATTTAGTTCTTAACAACTATTGCAGGAATTCAACATCACCATCAAGGATCGACCTGGAAGAGACAATCTTGATGCAAACTTCCTGTCTCGAGTACCCAAAACAAATGATTCTTTGACAGTTGAAGACCAATTTCCAAACGAACATCTGTTTGTTTTCACTACTCAACCACCTTGGTACATTGATGTGGAAAATTATTTGGAAGCTGGGAAACTACCACCACACCTATCATCAAGGGAAAGAAAACTAATCGTCCAAAAAAATGCACTATTCACCTGGATTGGTGGATATATTTTCCACACAGCGGTTGATCTCCAAATATGAACATGTCTGAGAGATGACGAAATCTATGACATACTGAAGGTAGGTCATGATGAGCCCTGTAATGGACATTTTGCAAACTGTAGGACTGGGCATAAGATCTTACAAATGGGCTATTATTAGCCCTCAATATTTAAAGACTCAAAGAAATATGTCCAAGCCTGCGACAATTGTCAAAGAATGGGTCGACTGGGCCAAGCTGATGAAATGCCCCTGTAAGCACAAGTAGTCATAGAACCTTTTGAGACATGGGCACTAGACTTCATTGGCCCCTTCAACCCGAAGTCAAATCAGAAGGCCTATATATTAGTGGCGACAGACTACATGACCAAATGGGTAGAGGCAGAGGCATTGTCAAACACAATAGAGGAAGTAGTCATTAAATTTATTTTCAAATTGTTTGTACGTTATGGATTACCTAGAGAAGTAATCACTGATGGAGGGTTGCAATTTACAGCTCATATAATTACAACCACCTTGAATAATTATCATATTACACACAGAGTTACTTCTCCATACCACCCACAGGAAAACAGGCAAGTAGAAAGCACCAATAAAGACTTGGAGGCAATTTTGACAAAAATAGTCTCAGAAAACCATCAGAATTGGGCAACCAAGCTTCCAAATGCCTTATGGGCTTATCATACAATGTGGTGTAACACCACTGGCTACTCTCCTTATCATTTAGTCTATGGTAAAAAACCTATCTTTCCAATTGATTTTGAGATCAAAACTCTAAGGATGGCCCAGGAGATTAGACTGGATCTTACATAGGCACATAAACAATGCCTACAGTAGCTCAATGAGTTGGAAGAAGCATGCATGTCTTCCCTAGAGCGCACAATTTTTATTCGGAAACAGAGAGCTAACTGGCATGATAAACATATCAAGAAGAAATCATTCCAAAAAGGTGATTGGGCGCTTCTCTATGATTCCAGATTTCAGGATTTTCCTGAAACATTACAGAGAAGGCGGTTGAGACCATATGAAATCAATGAAGCTCACAATAATGGCACTGTCACTTTAATTACCATCGATGGGTATGGTTCTCCTTTTCTGGTAACTGGACATAGACTACGACTCTACCATCATATGCCTTCAAAAGAATCCTTCTGCCAAGAAGTAAGTAGACTAGTACTCTACCATCATGAGCCAACCTACCACGATCACAAGATAATAACATAAGTGACATTCCCACTATGGCTACCACACCAAGGCAATGCACTTTGGCATTTTTTTCGTCAAAGGACAAGAAGTCTCATCACAAGTCGACTTGTTCACTTTTGTTACGATCTAGTGAGTGGCATTATCATCATCTGGCGACCAAACCAGGATAATGGTCTTCTTGGGAAAGACAACTCAAACTATTTATTAAGGATATAGGCTCATATATGGATTAAAAAGGAAACCCTATCGAGGCTATGGATGCCTGATGGCAGCAGTGGCTCTGCCTGTGGTATCGAAGTTTATATTAATATGCCAAGTTTTAGTGTGTTCTTAGATTTCCCTTTATAAAAACAATGGGGCTGTCACTCTGGTTATATCCAATAAACAGGGGAAAGTAACAACATTATGATATGTGGAATATTTCTAAAACATGTGAACAAATTTAAAATTATTTGGAATTTTTTTCCTCAAACGGTTCTAACATAATTTGAATTTCCCACACAAAATGATGATGGCTCATAATTACCGCTAAGAGTGATTTTTGAAAATTATTGATGATTGTCTTTCCAGCGGTGGCGACGACATAACAATACCACCTCACCGCAATTATCTTCCATTATTACACTCATACTTTTGACGGTTGAGGTCGACCTTTCCATTTATGGTGGGCAAATACTCAGCACATTCACTGATAGATTACAATGAGTGCAGTAAAGGAGGAAAATTCACAATTTTTATATACACGGTGTTGCTCTATTTTTTTATTTTCTATTTCAAAAGCTAGTTGAGTTAAGTTGCAGCAAAGAACGATCATTGTCCTCACTTGATCACATAAAATATGGGTGGTTGAAGTGTGCGCCGAGAACCAACATTACTACAGGTAACTGAGCAGGCAAGATAAATCTTACACCGGCTGGGATCAACATAGTACTTCAACCTATTGCAAGGATATGATATGAACATCATGATCAAATTGTAACAGAACTTGCAGGGAGGTGTCTCCTGTTGGATTACGGAGAGGGGGGGTGAATCAATAATAACGTAATTATAATCTTTTTTCTCCAAATAATCCAAGTGTTATATCAATGTAGAATTATTATCAAATATTGAGCAATAAGAAATGAACAATCACACACATACACAATACACCAGTGTTTTATGTGGAAACCCAAATCGGGATAAAATCATGCAATGCTTTATCTTATATGTCTTGAAGAATTACATTCATTGGAAGCACCAACTTCCTTTGTTTTCCAGGTGCAACTGGAAGGAGGCTCCAACACCCTAGTTTCTCAGGCTACGACCTGAGGGAATCTCCAAATCTCTAATTCTTTGGCTATAACCATAAGAAGGATACAACCCCATATGTTCTTCGGCTACAACCAGAAGGTGGCTATAGCCACCTGTCCTTGTCCCATCCAACTGCCCTGAAGTAGAAGTAGAATGATGGAACCACTCTCACACTATCACTGTGAGATATACCGTTGTAAACATGTACCAATAAACTTGAACCATGCATCAACCTATACCTCAACCTATAATCAACTTGTACCATAAACAAGTGAATCAACCATGCACCAACCTGTACCAAACAATCTATAATCAACATGTACCATAAACAAGTGCAACCAACCATGTACCAAGTATGTACCAATAATGTGTCATGTTCTCATCAACTATGACTCATCAATATGTACCAACATCATCAATACACCTCTTGTATGTGCCAACTCATAAACTACTTGTCTCAACCATGTACCCAACTTGTACCTTAACCAAAATCCCTCATCAATTTCATCATCCAAATATGATTTGTAACTCTGTAATTGACCTGGTGTATATGATCTCATACCTGTAATGAATAAAGATATGAAACTGATACACAATTTTCTTCAGTGTGTCTTATGCAATTCCTCCAGGTGTCACTACTTGGAACCTCTCAGAAAAGGAGTTATGGCAAAAATGGCACACCTTGCTAGATTTTGGCTTATTCTAGAGAAAGACCTTGTAGAGCATGGCTCGCATGGAATATTTGTTAAATTGATCCAAAAAATTTAGAGAGCATACTAAAGACTGTACTCTAACCAACACATTTTGTCTTACTAAATTTGGATCTGTTATGAAGAAGTTATGACGTTTTTACTCGAAACACCTGTTTTTGACTAGTTTCAGGACTAGCCACAAACCCTATTTTCCATGAAGTGTAACTCCAAAAATAAAATGACCCACAATCTGAATTTTTTACCACAGATACTTGGATATGTTTCCTAAATTTCATAGAAATTTCACATTCTGAATCATTCTATAAAAAAAGTTATTACAAAAATGGTGAGATGACCTGAAAAAACCATACATTAGAAAGCATCAGCAAAATAATTTATCCTTCCTTGAATTTCGGCCTTCTTTTCTTCACTTTCATTGGAATTTGGCTTAGATATCCTTTGGTTACCTCATACACCTATAGGTATTCAATATTCTCAAGTGTGTCTTAAATGCGATAACCTTGCCTCTTATTTATACTCTCCAAGTAGCTTCCTTAAAAACATCTTCTAGGTCACTTTGCCCACTTTCCTTATTTTAGGGTTAACCCACTTATAATTTCTCCATTAAATTTATTATTTAATTAATTTATTTTTTATTCATTTTGAATTATAGTACACTCATTACTTCACTTTATTATTTACCTTTTAAAATCTCTTAAACCACTTTGACTACTTTGACCTTTTGGGGCTTCTAGATGACATATGAGGGTCCTCCAACTTCATAAGGCCATAACTCTCAAACCGTGAGGAGTTATGTGACTTTCCACATACCAACAGAAATGGAATGAAATGTAATATCCATATAGAATAGTGTTACTTTAAAGTATATCAAAAATCATATTGTATCCATCAAACAAACTTGGGTCCATTACCCAAACATGGGTTCTCCAACTTCTCATGGCCATAACTCTCTAACCGTGAGGAGTTATGTGACGTTCCACATACCACAGGAAATGGAATGACAAGCACTATCCATCTAGGATATTTTCACTGAAAAATTCACAAGCGTTCATCTCATTATTCCACAAATAAGCATGGGTTCTCTAACCATACTTCTATGATAACTCAATCCACAAAGCGTCTTCCTGTGAGGGCTTTCACCATAAGGGGACCACTTTGGAGTTCATCCATTTCTACTTATTATCAACCATGAAAAGACAATAACGAGTCACATTTACATAAAAAAATATTGGGTCCATTATCCAACCTTTGTGTTATGGGGCTTTCTTCAAGGCTTGACATCAATGACAACCAACCTTAATCAACAATCTCCCCCTTTGGCATTGATGGCAACAATCTGATGAAATACTAAAATCATATCGCTCATGCTCCCCCTGGAACCATTCCTCTATCCTCTACATCTATCCTTTGCATCTGATAAATCTCTCCCCCTTTTTCATAAATGGAAAAGGTATCTTTCCATTCGGGGTTGCTACTCCTGACTGAACTGTCCTCTTGTGGTGTTTCTTCATGTAAATATAAGACATATAAGATAATCATTCCAAAAACATTCATTTTGGAGTAGAAATAAATCCAAGTCTCTGACGAAGATATTCAAAGTATTCCCATGGAAGTGGTTTTGTGAAGATGTATGCCACTTGTTCTTTTGTGCCCACATACTCAACTCTGATGTTCTTTTCTACAACCTTCTCCCGTAGAAAGTGATACTTTATTGGAATGTGCTTTTGTCTTGGAGTGCATCACCGGGTTCTTAAAGATACTGATAGTGTTTGTATTATCACAATAGATTGGAATGGGTTCATCATACTCAACCTGTATATCTCTCAGTGTTTGTTTCATCCAAAGAACCTGTGTACAACATGATGTTGGTGCAATATACTCTGCCTCGGCTGTAGATAAATATACTGATGATTGTTTCTTTATTAGCCATGATACTAAAAACTCACCCAAGTAGAACTCTTCTCCATTGGTGCTTTGTCGGTCATCAATACAACCTTCCCAATCTACATCTGTGTAGGCAATAAGTGATAGATCCTTTCCTTTTGGATACCATAATCCAAAGTCTTTTGTTCCTTTGAGATATATGAAAATCCTCTTCACTTATAACACATGTGACTCCTTTGGTGTTGCTTGAAATCATGCCACCTGTCCAACTACTTGCATTACATCTGGTCTGGATGTTGTCACATATAGTAGGCTGCCAATCATTGACTTGTATTGCCTCTGAATTTGGAGATACTTGTTGAACTTGCTCTTTAGTTTATGTCAAATTCTCTTCATCTTCTTCTTCTACTTCATCTTCTTCTTCTTCTTCTTTGAAAAGTTGTTCCATTGATTTGTTTTCTTCTTCCTTTGATTATGGTCTGCCTGTTTCATCAATTGTTACGTTGATGCTTTCCACAAAAAATTTCAATCTTATATTGTAACACTTGTATGATTTCCTTGTACTTGAGTAACCAACAAGTATTCCTTTGTCCACATGAGAGTCAAACATTTTCATTCTTCCATCTTCTCTTTTGATGTAGAATTTGATTCCAAAAACTCTGAAGTGCTTCACATTTGTTGGTCTTCCTTTCCATAGCTAGTAGGGAGTTTTATCAGTGTTGTTTCTGAGCATTAATTTGTTTTGAATGTGAACTATTGTTTGCACTGCCTGTGTCCAAAATATATCTTTCAATTTTGAATCCATTAACATTGTTCGAGCCATTTCCTATACTGTCCTATTCTTTCTTTCAAGAACTCCATTCTATCAAGGTGTCCTAGAAACGAAGAATCACCTTTTTATTCCTTGACTGCTGCAGTAGTCCATAAATTCCTTTGAAATGAAATCTCCTCCATTATTAGATCTCAAGCATTTGATTCTTGAATCCATCTCATTTTCAACCATTTCCTTGTAAATCTTGAAGTTTTCAAAAGCTTCTGACTTGTTCTTGAGAAAGCAAACTGCAGTCATTCTTGTATAATCATCAACTAATAACATAAATTATATCACCTTTTAAGCCCTTTGTTGTAGTTAGTTCAACTAGATCAGTATGGACAATTTCCACTGGTCTTGTTGTTGAATATTCCTTTGATTTGAACCTGGTCTTTGTTTTATTTCCTTGTTGACAATGCTTGCATAAAATGTTGGTTGGTTTCGTGATCTAGGGCATTTCTTTGACTGCTTCTCTTTTGCTGAATTTGACAAGGTTATCAAAATTCATGTGACCCATTCTTCTGTGCCATAGCCAAATTTCATCTTCCTTTCCTAGACAACACTTTTCATTTCCAATTTGACTTAACACATATATGTTGTTTGAAGTTCTTGCAGTTGTACCAACCAACTTCCTTGAACCTTCTCCTCTTATCTCACACTTTTGTGAATCAAAAGTAACTTTATGACCTTGGTCACACATTTGACTCACACTTAGAAGATTGTATTTCATATCTTCTACCGGTATAACATTTGTGCCTTTTTATTCTTGTTCCCAATTTGGACTGTGCCTTCTCCAATGATTTTGGCTGAATTATCATTTTCGAAGGAGACTGATCCATTTCTATCCTTTTGCAATGTAATAAATTTGTCTCTATCACCTGTCATGTGTTTTGAACACCCACTGTCAACATACCAACCGTGTTTCTTCTGCTTAGTTTGTAGAGCGAATGTGCATTCTTCATTGCTATATTGATCTTGCTTTCTTATCCATGTCATTTTCTAAGGTTTTTGTCTATGACTATTGTTATTATGTTGATGTTCTTTAGGAGGGACTATCATTCTGCAATTTTTAGCCACGTGTCCAAAATTGTTACATTTGTAACATTCCACTTAAGTGCTTAAAGATTCCAACCTGTTGTAACTTCTTCTTTGTGTTTCACTAGGTATTATTGAGTAACCCCTTTGTGTATGACTCTCAGAGTTGTTAATGTTCCTGTTGTTAGATCTACGATTCACATCTTTAGGTCCAAAATTATTACATGCATAACATAAACCAAAAAATGTAGTTTGATACCTGGGAGTTGAAGATCTTCTGAAAGAAGGTTCTCTTATGAATCCTTCTTCTTCTTGAGGCCTATCTATCTGTTGTTGATTCTGAAATCTGAATCTTCTCGGTGGAGGAGTGTCCCTGTAATCTTCCTTGTACATCTTCCTATCCCCTTTGATTGTTTCTACATAGCTTTTTGGATTTGTTTCTTGCTCTGTTGTTTTGGAGCTTGATCCCTTTTCTATCTGATTGTATCGAAGTCCAGACTTGTCAAGATGAGATTTTTGACTATTGATAATGTCATCCAAAACTTTTGAGATATTATGGATATTTTTCTTTTGAATATCCTTTCTTAGTGTGATAATCTCTGCTTCCAAATTTCCAATGATATTTTCCTTTTCTTCTAGTTGTTCTTTGAGTGCTTCTTCAATTCTTTTATCTTCTTCTATTTCAACCTTATATCTTGTGATCATTTGTTCTAGTTCTCGAGTGTCCTTTTTCTTGTCTATTTCTTCTTGTAGTTTCTTGTTTTTCTTCTTTTCTCTTCTGATAACTTCTATGGCACACATTAATTCTTCTCGATAGTCAACTTCTGTCTCTTCAATTTTGTCCTCGACTTCTTCATATCCTTCTTCGGCTTCTTCATATTCTTCTTCGGAGTCTTCTTTGTCAGAATCTTTTACTACCATGAATAGAACTCTTCTTGTATCACTGTCACTGATTTCATCTTCATCTAATGATGAGATGTCTTCTTTGATGCATAAGCTTTTATTGAAATATTTCCTTGTAGTTCTTTTTCCTTTATATGTGTGTTTGCCTTTTGAGTAACCTTCAACATTTTTCTTTTTCTTATGAGGACATTTGTTAGAAAAGTGACCAATACCATAACAATTAAAACAAATTAAAAGAAGCTTACCTCTATACCTACCATTGGTTCCCTTGTTCAGTCTTTTGACGACGTTGGCCACTTCTTCATCATCTTTCGAGATGTCGATTTTGTTGCTATATTCTTCTTGTTCCTTTTTCTTTTGCTTTGATCTTCTGGATGCTTTGAAGGATGCTTCTTTTACATCTGGATTTTCCTGTTCAGTTCTCATTTCATATGTTGTGAAGATTCCATGAAGTTAGTCCATGCTTATTGAGTTCAGATCTTATCTTTCTTCTAGTGCTGATATCTTAGGGTTGAATATCATAGGAAGAGATCTTAGTACCTTTTGAACAATTACAGATTTTTTGATTTCTTCTCCCAATCCTATGATTGCATTCACTGTTTCGTCAAATCTTAAGAAGTAGGATGCAATATTCTCATATTCCTTCATTTTTAGTTGTTTGAACTGACCTCTGTAAGTTTGAAGATTTTCTTCTTTGAATTTTGTATCTCCTTCATAAATATTTCGAAGCTTGTCCCAAATCTCTTTGGAAGATTTACAATGTGCAACTTTGGTGAATACTATTTCACTGAGACCATTCAAAAGTGCATTTGTAGCTTTGGAATTATTCTGACCAAGTTTCAATGCTTTTTCATTTGTTGGTGGAACTGTTGGTACTATGTATCCATCTACAATTGATTGCCAAATTTCAAACCCCTGTTCTTGTATATATGTCTTCATCCTTATTCTCCAAAAAGCATAATTCTATCCATCAAAGTGTGGTATTCCATTTTTATATGAGTTGGTACTCTCCATGATCTACATTTCAGTGGTTAAACTGATTTATGAAGGAACCTACTCTGATACCAATTGTTGGATTACTAAGAAGGGGGGGTGAATCAGTAATAGTGTAATTATAATAATTTTTCTCCAAATAATCCAAGTGTCATATCAATGTAGAATTATTATCCAATAATGAGCAATAAGAAGTGAACAATCACACACATACACAATACCCCAGCGTTTTACGTGGAAACCCAAATCGGGATAAAACCACAGAATCATTTATCTTATATGTCTTTAAGAATTATATTCATTGGAAGCACCAAATTCCTTTGTTTTCCAGTTGCAATTGGTAGGAGGCTCCAACCCCATAGTTTCTCAGGCTACAACCTGAGGGAATCTCCAACACCCCAATTCTCTGGATACAACCAGAAGGAGGCTAAAACCCCCTATGTTCACTGGATACAACGGAAAGGTGGATACAACCACCTGTCCTTTCCCCATCCAACCAACCTGAAGTAGAAGTAGAATGATGGAACCACTGTCACACTATCACTGTGAGATATACCATTGTAAACATGTACCAATAAACTTGAACCATTCATCAACCATGCATCAACATGTACCTCAACCTGCAATCAACCTCTACCATAAACAAGTGCATCAACCATGCATCAACTTGTACCAAACAATATGTAATCAACCTATACCATACACAAGTGAAACCAACCATGTACCAAGTATGTACCAATCATGTGTCAAGTAATCATCAAATATGAATCATCAATATGTACCAAAATCATCAACTATACACCTCATGTATGTGCCAACTCATCATATACTTGTCTCAACCATGTACCCAACTTGTACATCAACCAAACGCCCTCATCAATTTCATCATCCAAATATGATTTGTAACTCTGTAATAGACCCGGTGTATATGATCACATACATGTAATGAATAAAGATCTGAAACTGATACACAATGTTCTTCAGTGTGTTTTATGAAATTTCTCTAGGTGTCACTACTTGGAACCTCTCAGAAAATGAGTTATGTCAAAAATGGCACACCTTGCTGAATTTTGGCTTATTCTAGAGAACGACCTTGTAGAGTGTGCCCCGCATGGAATATTTGTTGAATTTCTATGAAACTATTACAAATAATACTAAATAATTTACTCTAACCAACACATTTTGTCTTACTAAATTTGGATCTGTTATGAAGACGTTATGACATTTTTACCCGAAATACTTGTTTTTGACTAGTTTCAGGACTAGCCACTAACCCTATTTTACACAGAGTGTAAATTTACAAATACAAAGACCCACAAGATAAATTTTTTACCACATATACTTGGATATGTTTCCTCAATTCAATAGAAATTTCACGGTCTGAATCTTTCTATAAAAAACGTTATTGCGAAAATGGTGAGATGACCTGAAAAAACCATACCTTAGAAAGCATCATCAAAATAATTTATCCTTCCTTGAATTTCAGCCTTCTTTTCTTCACTTTCCTTGGAAATTCAGCTTAGATATCCTTTTTTTACCTCATACACCTATAGGTATTCAATATGCTCAATTTTGTCTTAAATGAGAGAGCCTTGCCTCTTATTTATATTCTCCAAGTAGCTTCCTTAAAAGCATCTTCTAGGTCACTTTGCCCACTTTCCTTATTTTAGGGTTAACCCACTTCTAATTTCTCCATTAAATTTATTTTGTATTCACTTTGAATTATAGTACACTCATCACTTCACTTTATTATCTACCTTTTAAAATCTCTTAAACCACTTTGACTACTTTGACCTTTTGGGGCTTCTAGATGACATATGAGGGTCCTCCAACTTCGTAAGGCCATAACTCTCAAACCGTGAGGAGTTATGTGACGTTCCACATTCCAACAGAAATGGAATGAAATTTAATATCCATATAGAATAGTATTACCTGAAATTATATCAAAACGCATATCGTTATCCATCAAACAAACTTGGGTCCATTACCCAAACCTGGGTTCTGCAACTTCTCATGGCCATAACTCTCTTACCATGAGGAGTTATGTGACGTTCCACATACCAACATAAATGGCATGACAAGAAATATCCATATAATATAGTTTAACTAAAAAAAATCACTGGAGTTCATCTCATTATTCCACAAATAAGCATGGGTTCTCTAACCATACTTCTAGGATAACTCAATCTAGAAAGCATCTTCCTGTGAGGGATTTCACCATAAGGGGACCACTTTGGATTTCATCCATTTCTACTTATTATCAACCATGACAAGACAATAACGAGTCATATTTACATCAAACAATCTTGGGTCCATTACCTAACCTTTGTGCTACGGGGCTTTCTTCAAGGGTTGACATCAATGACAACCAACCTTAATCAACATCTCCACGGTTTGAGATATATGAATTCTAGTCACGAAGGAAATTGTAGCAGAGGTTATAGGCATGCCTAACACATGAATACAATGGAATGGAAAATATACAATGCTCAAAGACATTGTAGAATATTTCGCAGATCCTAGAGAGGAACTTGACAAAAAGGGAAAGGGACTTAACCCCAACGCTCTCAGTGAGCCATGGAAAGAACTAGCATGTGTAATACAGAGGTATATCACCTGCGACAGAAGGTACGATGTGATCCACCCATGCCACCTCAAACTATAACATCTCTCAAACAATGATTAGTAATCAATTTACCATTTTTTCTAAATGCCATCTTACATGAGGTTGCTATAAGAACACAGAAGGCCAAGGATTGTGTTACTATCATTAGCCACCATGGATTAGTGAAACTGATAGTAAATAAGGTTGTGAGTTAAACTCAAATAACCTGGGGTGATCTTATTGAGGCCAATACGCCTCTACAACTGGAACAACCTGAATTGTGTCATGAAAACTCACCACAGGGAATTGAGATAACACAGGAAGGGGCAGACATCGCCCAAATGGAAGTTCCATTATCCCAGTCAGAAATTGAGACAACATAGGGAGATACCACCCAAATAGAATTTCCATTACTTCAGCCTGAAATTGAGGTAGAACCCATCGAATTAGCAGAGACTCGGATCTCACAAGAAGAGACATCAAGGAAAAAGAGGAAAAGGATGATTGATGTCCCTAAAACCTCCACTAAGAAGAAAATAAGAAGAAAAAGGATAGCAAATCCTAGAGAAACCCAGGAAATATTATAGACAAAACAACCCCCATAAGGAAATATTCAGGAAATTGATCAGATAGAACAAACCCCACAAGGAAATATCAAGAAAATACCCAGCCATCACTAGAACACCTTACCGAGCATCTTTTTAAAAATTACGAAGTAGAAATGGCCCAAGTATTAGAGAACTTAGGTACATCAGTCACTAAAGACACAAGCAAGTCTGAAGCACCAATTTCATCCTCAAACCCTGGTGTGGACCTCCCTGACATATAAATTCCATTCCCTGAAGATGAGGAATAGGCAGAACCTCACAATGAGGTAAATGGCCATATAGAGTAGGCTAAGCACATAGAGGAGGCAGAGGAACAATTGTTGACTGATCAATATGAGGGATACCTTGACATTTCACAAAAATAGAAAATAGTGGGAAAAGGCCACTATAGAATCAAAACGTTAAAACAAGAAAACAAGTTGTTGAGAAGAAGGGTTAAAAGGATTAAAGTATTAAAGAAGAAAGTTGGAAAACTCAAGGAAATAATTAAAGAATTGAGAAAACAATTGGAACTAGCTGAAAAGGCCCATGAAATAAAGAAGACCAAAAGGCCTAGAACCCTGGGAAGGAACCCACTTCCTAGGAGAACAGTCCATACAATTTCTGTAGGGACACAAACAGAGTTTCCTGTCCCTAAAGAGATAGAAGAAATGGAACCTCAAGCTGAGATTCCAACAACAGTTCAAACTGAAGAAGTGACTTCTTTGAAGGAACATGAAGTGGAACCTCAAATAGGGGCTCCAGCAACAGAAGAGGCATTTCCCCAACCTGAGGAACTACTTCCTACAAACATCCTTGCACCCCTAGAGACAATCGATGCATATTCCCAAACAGATTCCCCAACCACAGAAGATGTAATTGTTTAGACTGAGGGAGTATTTCAGTCTTCGGAACAGAGTGTCATCATTGATAGATTGGAAACATAGTTGGTGCAAACCCAAAAGACCTTAACACAGTGCAGAAATGAGATGGTCACTATGGAATAATATCAAAAGGTTGTTAAACAACTTAAGATCATGTCAACAACAGAAAAAAAAACATTTGTTGAGCTTACCAGAGCCCAAGGGAAAATAAAGAAAGTCCAAAACCAATTAGAAAAATCTTTGGAGCAAATCAAAGAGATTTGTGATGTCTACATGGATGCAATAGATTGCAGGGCTCCTGCCACAAATTATACATTGTTTTTATTAGAACGTTATTTGTTGCTGAGGGTGAAAGCCATTAGAGCAGTTAAACCAATTAAATTTACCATTGTCTCCAAGTTCGTTCCATGTTTTAGAGAGAAAGAAGAGAAAGTGAAATACTTTCTATGTGATATTTACCTCCATAACTTCATCTTGGAAGATAAAAGGAAAGAGAAACCTATTCCTTTTATTGGGGACATATAGTTCCAATCCTTTTTTTCCTTCACCAAAAACCAAAACATATGGGAAAAATCACATAAGACCTTTCTGAAAAGAGAGACTGGGTTAGATCTCTATATTAGAGGGGAACCTCCAAAATCCTTCCCAGCCATCATGCAACACAAGACATTTATGAAGAGGGGAGGTGTGGTAGATTCTTTGGCCCCTATCCACCGACAAGTTACGCATTCAAGTATAGCATATTTCAGGGAACTTAAAGAAGAAGCTCTTGATGCCTCAAAACTAAGATGGGATGCCTCCTCCAATGAAGTCAAGAGCAGGGAACCCTTTGGTTTCAAAAAAGAATTTGCAGCTACCTTTACAGTGGAAAGGTACACCAGAATGATCCAAGAGTAAGGAACTTCATATATTGGGTGCAGATATAGTCCCCCTATCATTTGGTTTCCCCCAAATGGTTATAAGGAAGATTATCAAATTAATAGGAAGAGGGAAGAAGCTTATTTTGGAGATCAAACGCAAGAATGTTTTCAACGAACCTGGTGAACCAACCTCTCCTCCTTACAACATCATTTCTTTACATGTAACATCTCATCTTGGATGAGGACATGAAAGAAGGTAAGTTGGGGGGTATGTTGAGTTGTGAAAAAGGTACAAATATCCTCCTTATTTCTATGGTTCGTGATGCAATCTTGATTGACTTTTTCTATTAATTAAGAATAATTAGGATAGAAAATGATTAAAATGTATTCTACAAATATTATTGATTAATGTTAGATAAATTATAATATTCGGTTGGAATTGTTTGATTTTAGTGGAGTGTTATAACCCTAAATTGCACTATACATGCTTACCTGGAATCAGGCCAACTCATACCCTTTCCTTGCCAAAGCCATGCTGAAAAAACTCTTGAAAAACCTCTTAAATTAAGTAGCCCGCGCCCTAACCCATTATTGGGTGCGTTGGAACGCTGGCAGGCCTTCTACTGCACGCGTTGGAACGCTGGCTGGCCCACTACAGCCCATGTTTACCTAACAAAGCACAAAAATAGGAAAGCTGCCGACGGGACAAAAATCTTTGGGTCAGTTAACTGGAACTCCCAGCCATGCATGGCCGAGAGTTCGTCCAAAACCCTAGCTCCTTCTAGCCTATAAAAGAAGGGGTAGGGGTACTATTTGGAGGAGGAAAAAGATAG
>ML784993.1:475339-498647 GCA_009831015.1 Picea engelmannii
TAAATATAAAGAAGCAATTCGTACCATTTGTGTATGTGGCACATTATGGAGATCAAAGAATTGCTCCATCTGAAATATCCATGTGATTGGGTCCTTGCCATCAAACTTCCTCATATCAATCTTAGGAACGTGGTTGGTCTTCAAACCAACGTTGGAGTTTCTCCATTCTTGATTCACCTTCCTTGTGTCCTCATCATGAATTTCATGGGATGCATCTTCACTTTCAGGTGTCTTCTCTGTTACGAAATTTTTCAATACTTCCATGATCTCCCATTTTAAACCATCTATCTTAGTATCCAACTTAGCTTCCATTCAATCCATCTTATTTTGTAGTTCATTTATGTCCCTACGCATTTCTTCACCTTCATCAAGAGTCCAAGTAGAATTTTCTGGAGGCTTATTTGGTGTAGAATTTCCCTTTTTGGGTGGCATGTTGGCCAAGTATCACTTTTGAACCTTGATTTTGAGGTGGTTCTGCTAGACAATATTTCTTCTGTTGTATATCCCAAGTTTCATCCCTTCTGGGTATGAAACTTTATTTTATGTATTTCTCTAATATTTCTTCTCTGCAATGCCATAGGTCTAATCAAAATTGGATGTGCCAAGTGGAATTTACGGTAACTTCCCCACAACTTGCCGATTTTTGTCCTTTCCAAGAGGTGTCACTTGTATAGTGTGCCCTGCACAAAATAATTGATATACAATTCTAAAACTCATACCAGAAATAATACAGACTTTCCACGATCCAATGAAACTAGTCCCACACAATTTCGATACTCTACGAAGAAGTTATGGTTGTTTTACCTGGAACACCTTCTTGAGACTAGCCAATAGGACTAGTCAGATACCTTATCTTACACAGGGTGTATCTACAAATTTAAGATGACCCAGAAGCTGAAATTTTTACCACAAATACCTTACTAATTTCTGTAAATAGCCTCTAGAGTTTAGGGTTTGAAACATTACATAAACATTTTTATAGCGAAAATTCCGCAATGACTCAGTTAAGGATGATTCCAAAACCCTATATTGTACAGGCTGTATCTCTGAAAGTATAAGGCCTCAGGAGATGAATTTTGATCCCAATGAACCTTGATCCATATACTAAATATCCTCCAAGTCGTTCCTTCTGAAACATTGTATAAAACAAGTTATAGAGAAAATTCCAAGGTGTCTCAGATGTAGCAGCGAAACCCCAAGACCTTGAGCTCTGATACCATATGTTAGGAACGAACTATCAATATAGCATACAAAAACCTCGGAAAAAGTACTCAATGCCTTGAAAAAGAGATAATTTCAGATAATAAGCCTCTTCGAGGGGGAAAACTCCTTTTACCCCACTTAAATGTTCAAGTACAAGATGATTCAAAATGAAAATGTCTCCTTGGTATATATAGGAGACTAGGAGGTATAATTACAACTAATGGCCTAAATCCGACATAAATAAAATAACATTACTAATATAATATGCCCCAATTAAGGGTTAATGAGACAATATTAGGGCTTAACAATTTTGCGTTGTCCCTCCTGAGATATTGAACTTGAAATAGTTCACCTCTGTGCACTCCTTATGCTCCCGAGCCTTCAAATGACGTCTTTCAACACTTTGTCTAAGTGTTGGCCTGGTGCACTCCTTGCACAGTTCTTCCTCCTGAATCCTTATCTCTTTCAGGTTCATTAATGCACTCCTTGCATCTACTCAATGCATACTTGTGGAGCTCTTCCCCAGAGTGTTCGACAACTCTTATTCTCCTAGATTTCCTCCAATACTTTAGAATGTGTTGGTCCTGTGCACTCTTTGCACTTGCTCAAAGAACTCCTTACTGAACTTACAAAGTGTTCAACAACTTCACAGTTTATTCTCCTTGACACTGTTCTCTCTGAACTCGAAACAAAGTTCTCTTGTGCACTCCTCACACCTACTCGATTCCCACCTGACAGAGCTCTATAGAGTATTTAACAACTCTGTCTTTTGTGCCTTCTCTGCATAGTTTTTCCTCCATGGTGTTCAATAACCTTGAGGCTCCTCTCTGATTCTGTAATTATCCTGGTGTGCCCACCTAGCACGTTCTCCTCTGATCTCGAAGTAGAATTCAGATACACACTCCTTGCATTGGCTCACATAGTTCTCAATACTTTGTTGTGCACTCCTTGCACTTAGCCTAAAAGAACCAAGAATAACCTAGAAAACTCACAGATAGATAGTGAAGTCTATCTTATCCTTGTATATGAAATCTATCCATACATCTACAATATGCATTCATAAACACACATATGACATTCATAAAAAATAGGGAAACATACATAGAATCATATGCAGGAAAAATTGCTATCTTCATATTAATGTGAATGTCAATTACAATATGTGCAAGCTCAGACTGAAACAAAGTCTTGGCTATCTCCTCCTCTCCTCCTCAAATTATTATGAATAATTAATTACAAGGATTTTACAAAAGAGGGGCTCCTCGAGCCTTCCCTCCAAACTACACTAGTGGTGTCTAATCACCATTTACAATGCCTATATACCGGGGCTTATTAAAATACATGAAAATCTAGTACAAATTGTATCTAGATCAACCTATCATCAGCCATTAAATGTGACTCTATCTATAACCTTTACAAAGTCATGAATCAGCTCTACTCAAGCCTTACAACATTTAATTGCTTTAAATTACATTGAATTTTTTAAATTCAGGGAAAAATGAGAGGGTTGGCGCCTCTCTCCCTTATTGAATGCGCACTGATGTGCTGAATAGTTGGTGCTTGTTGAGGTGGAAAGGATTCCCCTGCACCATAGAGGATCTGAGTTTTCAAGGAAAGAGAAAACCCTA
The DNA here is from genome assembly GCA_009831015.1 of Picea engelmannii. Classification (NCBI taxonomy): domain Eukaryota; kingdom Viridiplantae; phylum Streptophyta; class Pinopsida; order Pinales; family Pinaceae; genus Picea; species Picea engelmannii. The sequence continues at coordinate 478,171 of ML784993.1, forward strand.
GTTCTTCAGAAGGCATACGCAGGCTGCAGTACAGATAAGCTGAGTACATACGCATGTTGCACTATTTATAGGGAGAGTACATACATCTGTTGTACTACTGACAGGTCACATACCTATTAGAATATTGGTATCTATTGAGGATTGATTCCTGTTCTCATTTGGTGTTGAGTTTTGCAGGTTCAGTCTTGCATTGAGAGATGGTGGTCTTATGGAGTTGTTTCTCTATTCGGTTGTTGCTGATAAACCCCCAAGGATTGTAGTTTTTAATATAAAATAAAACTGTACATACATATTTTGTTCCTTGTGTTCTTTGTGGTAATGATTTATTGATGATGGTTGCTACTGAGTTATGTTTTCATACAAACAACAAGTTGTATATGAAAGTAATGAATAATGAGTAAATGGTGATTACTAACTATGATTTTTTGTAAAGGAGAGAAAATATCCCTACATTGATTCACCCCCCCCTCTCAGTGTGGTCGGTGTGCAACAATTGGTATCAGAGAAATACTTCACTATAATCCTTAACAATCTTGAAGGATATCCATGGACACACAAATGGATGATGAAGTTCCAATCTTTGATGAGACAGATTACTCAGCATGGAGAATAGATATGAAAGGATTTTTGAAGGAAAAAGGATCAAGTTTTTGGAATGCATATATTGGTAGATAAGTTCCCTTGAGGAATAAGTCAAAGTTTGCATCCCAAAGGGAAGAGAAGAAGAATGATGTAATAGCACTCAAAATCATTTTCAATGGACTCTCAAATTTTGTTAAAGAAATAATGGGGCAATGTACTTCTAACAAGGATTTATGGATGAAGCTATAGAAGGTATATAAGGACAATCCCATCAAGGAAAATGAAGGTAAAGTCTCTCCAAAATATTATGATTACAATACTCCTATTGAAGTTTAATTTTCTCTTACAAATGAAGAATAAGATATAGTAGAAGTTTGTATCGATGAAGAAGAAGAGTTGTTGAAGTTTAAAGAAAACGTTTTATATGATTAGGAGATATTAGCATGGAAATAGGACATCATTCAATTGCTTCTAAGTATCTTGAAAAATGCATTAATGAAGTCTTAGAAAAGTACCCAAATCATATCATGGAACTAAAGAAAATGCTCAAAGAACAAGAAGAAAGTAAAAAACTCAAGTAGAAGAAAAATAAGAAGAGATCAAGAAACTGAAGAATGATCTAACTAATCAAGTAGAATAAAGGAATAAGGTAGATAATGATCTTATAAAATGTATTAAAGCAAATACAAATCTAAAGAACCAAATTGAATAAGCCAAAAGGGTAGAGGACCTATTAAAGAATCAAGTAAATGAAAATGAAGAGTCACGTCATAATTTGGAAGCTGAAGTTGTTTATCTTAGAAAGAAAGTAGAGAAGTCAAACACTCATATAAAGTTCATGAATAGCTCAACAATATTGAATGAAATTTTGGATAGTCAAAGATCACCAAACAATAAATTATGTCTTGGATACAACAAAGAAGATACACACTTTGTAGAAAGCACTTCTAAGAATCATGAGGTAATTCCTCATTTCTCAAAAGGTGGAAGCAAGTTTGCAAGTCAAGGAAGACATTAAGAAGAAATTCCTACACCTCAAAGAAAATTCAGAAGAGAGACACCTTCAACGTTGACACAAAATCAAAGGTATGAAAATGTTTTCAAGGGTCATTGTTTCACATGTAATGAATATGGTCACAAATATTTTGATTGCATATATTATGTAAGACAATATGTTAAAATATTCAATAACATGATAATAGGTTGGATATGTAATCAAGTGGGGAACATTGATGCTCATTGTCACACCATGAGATGTTATAGTTGCAGTGGGTTTGGCCACAAATCTCAAGATTGTTGGAACACAAGAATATAGTCCATGAAGAGTGATTCATATAGTATGACTAGAAGAACACATGAGACTAGGAAGGAATAGAATGTTGGAAATATGGAAGCTCAAAGATCAAGTTCTAAGAAGATGGGACACCTAGAGAAGTGGATGAGGAAGAATGAACAACTAGAATAGAATGGAAGCTATGAGGAAAGATCAAGATTAACATTTTATGAGGCATACATGGGATACAGTGGTAATAGTCGTGTACATATGTGAGATGACCTATAGATAGGTCATGTACATACATGAATTGTCTGTGTAACATGCCACTTATTTGTGGTAAAATCTTGGAAAAGAAGGCTATGCAAATGAGGTGCAGCATGATTTGATGATATAACTTTTTTTTGTAGGGTCTGATATGGTTGTTGCAAGTTTCCATGATTATGGTTTCATGTATGTTTGATGAATATATGGTGATAATATGTGGTTGAGTGTTGAAGCGTATTCTTGATGCCTATATTGGATGCATGGTACTAACCCTAGAGTGTGGATTGAGGAATTGTTTGTTCAAGAACAATGTTTATTATGAAAATGAAGTTATAGAATTTTGGTTATGAGATATATCATGATGATTTGATGCTAGTTATATATATCATTGATATATCGAGACACACTTCTCGTACATGTTTAGAGATACTATTGAATTCTTAGTATTTACTGTAGTGAATGGTGGTTGAGGTAGATCTATTTTGGAACATGGTTGGTACTATGTGAAATCCATTGATATATATTATGATGTATTGTTAGATGAATATTTGTTGGATGTCTTTGTGCATGCATTTGGCATGTGGTTGAGCTACTTATTGTGGCATGTAGTTGATGAGTTGATAAGGTGACTATGTTGTACATAATTGAGAAGTCACTTCTTGATCTATAGTTGATGCATTATTGGTACATACTTGGCACATTGGTTGAGGCACTTGTTAATAGTATTATGGGCACATGGTTTATGGATAATATGAAATATGTGTATGGATATCTTATTGAGGTTTGGTGCATGGTTGATGCACTTTCTTGGTACAGGTGGTGATACATGTTTAGAGCATAGTTGATGCACTTATAGATAGTATATGATTGTGGGTGATAGTACTTGGTTAAAGTATATCATTGGTATTACTCTTTTAGCATATACTTTGGTTCATGATGTATGGGATAGTTGATACGCTTGTTGTGGTTCTTGGTTCATACATTGATTGATGATTAATAGTTTATATGCATTTCTTGACACATGGTTTGTGACACTTGGTTTATGGTAAAGGAATATCATGAGTGATATGGCACATGGCTAAGGTACATAGCTTATGGATGTTGGCCCATGTTTGGTAAATGGCTTGGATTCATATATTGATGAGGTAATGGTACATACTAGGTGATGTTAGTACATGATGAGACACATCTTGGTGATGTTATGGTTCATGGTTTGATGCATGGTTTGGCACATTATTGAGGATTGTTAGAGGCATTTGATGGTGATATTGATACATGATTAGCACACAATTGGGACATGTTCTTGGAATATGGTTTATATGTGATCCATGTGGATATCTATGGCCACCCACCTTTTCCAACTGGCTCAAAAAAAAATTCTAACAATTTTGGCAATTTACTATTTTTTAGCAGTTTTAACTTTTGGCACCATTTTGAGGGCCTAAATGAAGGTTTTTCGGGATAAATATTATAAATTATATATGAATGAATTATTGAGCCCCCAAAATTAATCTCCTCGATGATACCTTTCCAACAGGCTATCATATGCCTAAAACGGAGATCATATGCAAAAGTTACGACCCGAGGAAGTTGATGTACTAACTTACCCAAATGGGGCCCACATGAATTTTGGTGCTTCATCTCCTAGGGTTAGGTTTTTGGATGTCTAGGGTTTTTGGAATTCCTATCTATTGTAAAAATTCCTTCAAAGCCTCAATGTAATCATCATCTCACGAATGCAAGTAGCCATCAAATATTTTCTTAGAGATAAGCTGCCACCATTCTAGTGAGTCCTTCACTCTGTATTTTTACAGTCTTTGTACATTTATTTCATTAATAGAAATCATGTATTACTGTATATATTTGTTTCTGGTTGCATCTCTGATACATTTATGTTAAATTATTGGATATTCGCGATATCTCTGTGCATTTATTTATTATATCTCCGCTCTCATTTCGTGCCGAAAATAATCTGGATCAGTGGTATCAGAGTAGGCTGCTCTTGATCGTTTTTCAGTGCATGTCCCCGACGAGGTCTGGGTATAGAAAGTTGGGTCTCGATCTTGTCTCTCTTGAAGACAATCTCTCTCTCTCATGCCCAAGAAACCCTCCATGGTGGAAGAAAAGAAAAACGACGGAGCATATGATCCTATAATTATGTTGCTTGAGCAAGCTCTCACGTGAAAGAGGGACGAAATGATGGAGAATTTTTCCCACATCCTTCAACACCTCCCGATATCATTAGGCACATCTTCATCAAGCGGCCACTTTGGAGGCACCTCTCCTTTTTAGGTACATGTCAATTTTTATATTCCTATATTTGAAGGTCAGATAGATGTGGATGCCCTAGATAAATGGTTAAATATGTTAGAAGGTCATTTCTCTATTCACAATTTTTCCGATAGAGAAATTCGCACTCCTTAAGGCTCTCCCCCATGTCAAACACTAGTGGGAAACTTACTGGGAGCAGAGTTCAAGAGAGGAGTCTGGAATATATTGGGTTGAGCCCACTTGGGATTTTTTTTTGGATGTGGTAAAGGAACAATATTACCCTGTTGGCAACTATGAGGACCAGTACATGAGATGGACCACACTACGGAAAGAGAGGGGCCAAGCAATTCCAGAGTTCACCAATACCTTCCATACCTTCCGCACCAAGCTGGGTATCAAAGACTCTGAATGACATCTGGTTCTGAGATACCATGGGGCTCTACATAGATACATCCAAACTAAAATGGATTTTTTGGACATCTCATCACTCAGTGCTGCTTATCAATATATTGTTAAAATCGAGCAGAAATTTAAGCACAAGAACAAACAGGAGTTCGGTTCTGCAAATCCGAAACAACCAAAGTATGACAAATATGGCCCTAACAAATAGTCTCATGAAAACCAGTCCAAGCCACAAGAAAAGAAGGGTCACGTGAAGACAAAAAAGGACACCAGAAAATGGTGTGATTTCCACAAAAGCCCCTGGCACAACACCAATGAATTTCTCTCAAAACAGTCAATGGTGGTCGAGATCAAACACAAGGAGCCAAACCCTAATTCAAAATCTGATTCTGAAAATACTGGGAAAAGACAGATCATCGATGCAGACCCCACTGCTATTGTCACGACTGCAGCAATTCAACCAAAAGAACCAACAGATCCTAAAGAGGGGGAGTGCCTTTTTCATTCACATATGTGGGTGAAGGGGACCCCGCTCCATTTTATTGTTGATAAAAGAAGCCAAAAGAACCTTATCTCAACAGAGGTCTTCAAACAGTTGGGATTGTCAACAACACCACACCCGCAACCATACAACATCAGGTGGCTTCACCAAGGACGAGATCTTCATGTCAGCTAGCAGTTTCGATTGTCATACGGAATCCATCCCTTCAAGGATTAGGTGTTATGTGATGTTGCCCCACTGGATGTCTGTGATGTTCTCTTGGGACAACCATATATGTGGAAGCACCATGTTGTTTATAAGTCTTGACCCCGCAGTGTCACTGTTTCTCTGGGGGGTCATCTCTACAGAATACCAAAGGTAGTTCCGACCACAGTCCCACCTAAAAAGTGTCGCGAGGTAGTATCTCATACTACAAAATTCAGCTTCTTCATAATCTGTTCAAAAGGTGATCAAAAGGATGCTGCAACCACTACAGCCTTGACCCAAGCACCTTCTATCCAACATAAGCAGGTTGACAAGATTGTGGCAAAGTGTAAAGATTCATTATGCACAAAATAATCTTATGTATCCAGATTGGTTAAAAATTTCCAACCCTTCCAGCCACATGCTCATGATATCCTTTCATAAACCGAGCAACGCGACGTCTCCAGCAAGGCAAGCATCTCACCAAGATTCAGATTCAGCAAACACTTTTTCATGTCCCCTGGGCTCTCAACGCAATGGAGACCATTGATTCCTAAGGATATAGGATTTATCCAGGTGGACATCTGTGATATCCCCAAAAAAATAAAATATTTTTGAAATTTAAATTTGTTGGAAATTTAATTCCGTTTTTAGTAAATTCGAATTTGGAAAATTTTTGCCATTTATGGCAATTCTGAATTTTGAATTTGATATTTGTAATTAATTATTATGACTGTTGGGAAGAGTTATGATTGGGACTCAACTAACTATTTGACTATAACACTTGTATAAAAACTCAAGATTTAGATTAATTGTAGGAGGACAAATGGAACATCCATGTTAAAATCAGTTGACCATGACTCCATGAGTGGGGAACAAGTTGGAACTACCTCTGGGATGATTATTACAAGTGGAAAATTAGAGATTTGGCCATTGGCAACCCCTAAAAATCAGGGGCTTTAGAAAGCTGCGAAAATTCCCCTAGGGGAGGGAAAAAGACTTGGGAAAATTGATATATAGCATATGCGAGGAGGCAGGACACTGCCAAGTATGCTGGGCAAAGAGACGATTGATTTTTTTTCATTTTTCCTTCCTGTTATAAGAACTGTTGAGGAAGTGTGAAGCAAGAGGATAACTGCTGGAATTTGCAGATATTGCTGAGGAGGAGTCTCCAAATTCATCCTCATGGATTCATGGTTAGGCTAGGGGGTGAATCAGGCAAGTGGTTTTGACTGCCCTGTTCTACGGTTGGGAGGAACGTGGCTTTTCCCTTTGTCTTCCCGCAAAACTGGTTCAGATATGTTATTCTACTCCTTCTCTGTCTGGATGACTTTATATAAGATGCAATGTATGTGATAAATATGAACCAAAATGATTTCCATTTTCTGTTTGAATGATCGTATATATGATGCAGTGTATTAGTTAAATCTGAATTGAAATTATGTTCCATCTCTTTGAATTATTTAGGCACAGTGGTAATGCATCTATTTAATTCGGTAAGGATACAATACCCTGGGCGAAATCTGTTCAATGTATGAAGTATAAAAGGGAAAAACTGATAGAATACCTTACGAATTTAATATGGAATAATGTTTACGTTTGAGTTAATCTCGGATGAATACCGATTTTATGTCTCTTAATTGTTAGGATAATCGGAAGTAAATTATGATTAAATTCTAGAATAGTCCCTTCATAAACTGGGATTATTACCACAGAGGCAACTGTAGGGTAATTACCAGTATTTCAAAAACTCTAGTATACAGAATTTACCTATTGTAAATGGAATTGAACCTAAGAACTTTACATAGGGTATTTCTACTTCGGTGAGAAAATCATGCGCCAAGTTGTGATAATGATCGGGGATTCAGGGTTCGTGGTTTTGGGGTTTACGAACCCCGGACGCATAAACAATGAACTGAGAAATGTTGAATTGCGAAATGGGAAAGGTCTGTGGGCCCAACACTTCGGGATTTCGGGAGTTTGGGATTTTTGGGATGTTGGGATTTATGAACACTTGACATTCAACTAGAATGAAACATGAAATTCCGAATTGCGAAATGCGAAGGGATTGTGGGCCCAACATTTTTAGGGTTTCGGGATCCGGGATTTCAAGGTTTAGTAAAGAAAAGGAACTCCGTGTATATGTAGTAAGAAAGTCCCGAAAGCTGAAATGTCAACCTTGTATTTTATCTTTTTTAAAGGTATGCTCAGTCTTTGTTTTGAATGATTCATGTATCTTAGATTATGCATCTAATTGTGCTAAGTTGAATAAATTTCCATGGATGACATATGTTCATTGTAAGAAGTTTATGATCAAAGACTAAATCCGGGAAATGGTTCCTCCTAAAACAAAACGCTAGACAAAACTATCTACATATGAACTTGAAGGAACAGATCCACCTACAGAAACATATTTAACTCTGAAATCAAAATTCTAGCTAGGATTGTCTATGTATAGATGAGCTTGAAAGGTACTGATCTATTTCTAGGCATATGTTTACTTCTGTAATTGAAGTTCTAGCAGATTTATTTTTGAATAATTGAATTGGAAGAAGCCTGTACATATAGTACTTATAGAATTATATATATATAGATACATACATAAGGCATATGGATACCAGTGCAGTTAGTACTACATACAGACTACATTAACAAAAATTTAATAAATGAAATAGAAGAATCCACGCAGAGACCTGTTATCATAATATTCAGAAAGATTTTAGAGGAGAGTTCATTGCCCTAGTATAAGGTATTACAGATGTGTAGCGCTCCATAAGCATAAGGGTTCGGAGACTTTTATTCAGAACCTCTACCGATAAAAAACTTAGACTATTGTTTAATGGTTTAAACCTTAGAGAACAAAATGGTGTGAAAGGCCGAAGTCAATTGGGAGTCAGCAATTACAAACGTTGAACACAAAAGACAAAAGACCACGTTGTTTTCCGATAGTGAAATGCGAAGAGACTAAGGACCTAGCATTTCGAGATTTTGGGATTTCAGGGTTCGAGATTTCGGGGTTTACAAACCCTTGATGTATAAACAAAATGAAATAAGAAGTGTCGAATCATGAAATGCGAAAGGACTATGGGCCCAACACTTAAGAGTTTTGGAGTTTGGGATTTCGGGGTTTTGCGATTCGAGATTTCACGACTCCAGCGGCAATGTTTCTAGGACTTCGAACTCCTGGGACTTAAAATGCCCAAAATGGGCTTAACAGGTTTTTGGCCCTTTTGCATGAGATCAATGGTCCTGATTCTTTTAGGATTTCGCAAATCGGGAGTTCGCGATGTAGCGACTCCAAAATCCCTTGCTTCTCCAAACCCCAAACTCCGAAATAGCGAAGTTTGAAGCGCGAGATCAACGGCTCTTGTTGTTTCTCATCCAATGGTCGCTACTCCTCCTGAGCTTCTGGACGCTAAAAGACAATCGGTCTTAACCTACCCACAGATCTACGATATCCAATGGTCCGCGGGATTTCGGTACTTCCCCATGAAGAAATCTCACTGTTCATTCACTCCACTCAAGGATTTCGGTACTTCTCCACCTAAACTTGACCTTTGTGAGATGATTTCGATCTCTGCCTCCCTTTGAATACTTCAAAGGTGCTATCCCTTCTGAGCTTTATCTCCCTGAACATCAAAGGTTCCTTTGACCTAGAGTTTAGACATTGCCTATATACAAAGAAGTATGTTGGAGTAGTTTGAGTGTCAAGGGAAGTGATAGAATTATGGAAATAATTTACCCACTTAAGATTTTCGGTTCAAAGTAATCTCGACTAGTGTAAAATGACATTATGGACAGAAATGAATTTTACCTTCTCTTAATTTCTAAGCTTAAATGAAATTGAATTATGTCATAGGATTTTATTTTTTTTATAGTGAATTTGAGGTTCATTACATATGGTATCAGAGCCAAAGTTACAACACTAGGCCTGAACAGGGCCACATTAATTGCTTAGTATATATTTTGATTTATGAAAAAAAAAAAAACTAATAAATCTTGTGGTTACAAACATAAATCCTTTATGTTTTGTGTTGATTATGTCAGCTCAAGAAGGTGCAGAAATCAGGATGGAAGGGAATCTGCAGCAAGGACCTCCTGGATATTCAAGACAGAATAGTGATGGAAGCTCACCAATGGAGGTGTTGGAAACAATGAGGAATCTTATTGTTGAACTGCAGGTTTTCAAGGCCGACAATGAAAAATTGAAGAAAGCACAGCAAGAACAAAAAGAGATTAATGAAGTCCTTCTATGTAGTATAGTAACCAAGAAAATCCCAAAAGATGATAACCATGATGAGGAGGTCAAAAAAAGGGCCTCCAAGAATTCTGGTGTGGAAACAAAAAAAGGAGACATTTCGTCTGAAGAGACACCTTTAGCTGAGGACAAAACTATACTAGATAGAAAAAGAAAACAAGTAGACCACCTTGAAGGAGAATTTAAAAGGATTAAACCACCTACCTTTGATGGAGAATCTAGTACAGGAGAAGAAGCTGAGGCATGGTTGTTGGACATCAAAAAATACTTCCAGATCTACAACTATTCCAGCAACATGAAAGTTAGAATGGCCATCTACAATCTGAAGGGGAAGGCCAGCATTTGGTGGCAGGACCTAAATTTGGCCAAGGGCCTAAAGGAGAAACAGTTGGAATGGTCCAGTTTAAGAAGTATTTCAAGAAACAATACCTTTCTAAAAGCTATTATGAAAGGAAGGCGAAAGACTATTACGAGTTACAACTCGGACAGATGACAATGGAGGACCTTATAAATAAATTTCTGGAACTACTAAGGTTCGTACCGTACATCCAGAAGGATAAGGTAAAAATCCAGCGATTCTTAATTTGTTTACCATAGTCCTACAGGGATAGAATTGAGTTTGACAACCCCAAATCCTTGAGTGAGGCATTCAGGAAAGTATGAAAGTGCTATGACCAGTATAAACAGCGGGTAGAATTTCCCAAGACCTGGAAGGATAAGAATCAAGATTGAATGAACAAGCCGAAGAAGGGATACCAACCAGCCCCTTATTAGAATGCAACAAAATGTTTCCCAAGGAAGGATTTTCACTCCAATCATCCGAATACGCAAGGTAGTAGTAAACTGGTAAACCTGGGAACGAAGAAGTTTGGGGACAATTCCTGCGAGCCACTAAAGTGTTGGGAGTGTGGAGAGCCTCATATAAGGAGGAATTATCCACGTTTAATTGCAGCCAATAGAACTGTTGTTCACAATTTCCTGGAAGCCTCGACAGTGGGAGACATGGGCAGAAGTCTGCATCGGATAAATGTAGCCATAGATGGTCGACAAGATGACCACCAATCCTCGGTGGTAGAAATCAAAAGTAAAATCAATGACACTTGAATTTCTATTTTAATTGACCCTGGAGCTACGTTAAGTTATATTACTCCCGATGTAGTAGAGTCAAATAATCTTAAGAAACTGAAGCACGCAAAATCATGGCTTGTACAACTAGCAACAGGTACTAAAAGAAAAGTAGTTGACTTTATTTCTGATCTTGAGTTCAACTTAGATGGTCAAAGGATAAGGACCAATCTGAACATCCTACCACTAGGATCTTATGATATGATTATCGGGATGGATTGGTTGGAACAACAAAAATCAGTACTAGACTGTTATACAAAGATAATTTTGGCACTGTTAGAATATCCCAAGGCATACCAAAACCTGTATCAGTCAGACAAGTTTCAGCGATGCAACTCAAGAAATGTATTAGAAAGGGATGTCAAGTTTACGCCATCCAAGTGACGAATCTATTAGAAAAAGAAGATAAGCCCAAGTTAGAAGACATTGTTGTCCTACGTGAATTCAGAGACATGTTTGTGGATGAGATACCAGAATTACCTCCTAGAAGGGAAATAGATTTCTCCATCGACTTACTACCCGGATCAGCCCCTATCTCAAAAGCACCCTATTGAATGAGTCTACCAGAACTGACAGAATTAAAAATACAATTACAGGAATTGTTGGACAAAGAGTATATCAGACCGAGTGTCTCGCCATGGGGATCACCAGTCCTCTTTGTGAAAAAGAAAGACGGTACTCTAAGACTATGTATCAATTATAGACAACTGAACAAATTACTATTAAGAACAAATACCCCTTACCAAGGATAAATGATCTGTTCGATCAAGTTGGTGGGGCCAAGATCTTTTCAAAACTGGATTTACGATCTGGTTATCATCAAATTAGGATAAAAGACGAGGACATAAACAAAAGAACTTTTCGGACAAGATATGGACACTACAAATTCATAGTCATACCTTTTGGACTCACTAACGCGCTAGCCACATTTATGTGCCTGATGAATAGTATTTTCAGTCAATACTTAGACAGGTTCGTGGTAGTGTTTATCGACGATATTCTGGTCTATTAAAAAAAGGAGGAAGAACATGATGAACACTTAAGGATAGTGCTGCAAATGTTGAGAAAACACAAACTGTATGCCAAATTTGACAAGTGTAACTTTTATCAAAAGGAAATACAATATCTAGGACATGTAATTTCAGCAAAAGGCATTGTCGTAGACTCGGAGAAGACAAAGGCCATTATGGAATGGCCAATACCTAAGGATGTAGAAGATATCCGATCATTCATGGGAATCACCGGATATTACCATAGGTTTATAGAAGGATTTTCCAAGATAGCCTACCCTATCACATCATTACAAAAGAAAGGGACCAAGTTTAACTGGTCACAAAAGTGTCAAGATAGTTTTAACAAGCTGAAATAATTATTGACATCAACGCCCATTTTGAAGGTAGCAGACCCAAATAAAGACTTCACAGTATGTGTTGATGCAAGTAAAGAGGGACTAGGTGGTTTCCTAACTCAGGAAGGACACGTTATTTGTTATGAGTCTCAGAAATTAAAGGAACATGAGAGAAATTATGTCACTCATGACTTAGAATTGGCAGCAGTAATACACGCATTAAAAATGTGGTGACACTACATAATGGGAAGGAAATTTCTACTATTGACAGATAATAGCAGTGTGAAATATCTGTTTAGTCAATCAAAGCTCAATGCACGGCAAGCCATATGGTTAGCCTTCTTGAGTGAATTCGACTTCGAAGTCAGACATATCAAGGGAAAAGAAAATAAAGTAGCAGACGCTTTAAGAAGAAGAGTCCATGGGTTATTTGAGGTGAATATCAACAGGGAAGAAAGTGATATTTAAAAAGGTAAGGATGGCCGGTATTAGCGATGGAAATTACACTAAGATGATGGAAGAGTTACAAAATAGTACCACAGACTCAGATAAACCAGATCTAAGTATCGACAAGAAGGGATTATTACGATTTAAAAACAGACTTTACATACCAGATTCAACAGAGTTAAAATTAACAGTTTTGGACAAAGTGCATAAGAAACCATATTCTGGTCATCCAGTTTACCAAAAAATGATAACAACACTTAGAGAACTATTTTAATGGCCTAATATGAAAGGCGAAATAGAAGAATACTTGGCTAGGTGCCAAGATTGTCAGCAGGTTAAGGCCGAACACCAGCATCCAGCCGACCTATTACAGCCATTACCAGTACCAGAATGGAAATGGGAGACCATATCGCTGGACTTTATAATAGGTTTGCCTAAAACTCATAAACAGAATGATTCTATCATGGTTGTAATCGATAAACTCAATAAGTCTGCACACTTTATTCCTATAAAGTCTACTTTTAAAGCTATAAACATTGCTGAAATATTCATGAAAGAAATTTTTAGAATGCATGGTATTCCTAAAATGGTGATTTCAAATAGAGACATAAAATTCACATCCTCTTTTTGGAAGGAATTGTTTGTAGGGATAAATACTAATTTGAATTTCAATACGAGTTATCATCCACAAATGGATGGACAGACCAAAAGGAAAAACCAAATCATAGAGGATATGCTCCGCATGTATGTAAGAATAAAACTGAACAAGTGGGAAGATTACCTACACTTGGTAGAATTTTCATATAACAATAGGTACCAAACTTCGGCTAAGCCAAGCCCTTTCAAAATACTGTACGATAGAAAGTGTACGACTCCAATTAGCTGGGATAACCTAGCTGACAGAATCATGGTTGGACCAGAGATGCTCCAAGAAATGGAGAACATGGTAAGGTACAACAGAACCTGAAAGAAGAAAAGGACAGACAGAAGAGCTATGTAGATCAGAAAAGAAGACACTTGGAATTTCAAGTAGGAGACCATGTTTATTTGAAGGTCAAAGCCCAAAAAATCTCGTTGAAGTTAGGAAACTGTGCCAAGATGGCACCCAGGTTTTGTGGGCCCTTCGAGATACTAGCTCGAATTGGACCCGTGGCATATCAACTTGCACTTCCAGCTAATCTAAGAACTCATAATGTATTTCATGTTTCCTTGTTAAAAAAATATGTTCATGACCCTACTCATAAGATTGATTGGAACTTGGTGCAGGTGGAACCCGAAGGCGAGTTCTAGGTGGAACCCCTGCGCATTCTGGACTGGAGATAAATAGCACTCCGGAATAGAGCTGTCGCTCAGGTAAAGGTGCAATGGAAGCACTTTAGTCCTGAGGAGGCCACTTGGGAATTGGAGGGAGATTTGTGTAAATCTCATCCAATCTTGTTCCAGGAAAGGAATGAACACTGAGTACAATGTTTTACTAAAGGGGGAAAGGATGTGATATCCCCCCAAAAAAAAAATATTTTGAAATTTAATTTTTTTGGAAATTTAATTCCGTTTTTAGTAAATTCGAATTTGGAAAATTTTTACCATTTATGGCAATTCCAAATTTAGAATTTGATATTTGTAATTAATTATTATGACTATTGGGTAGAGTTTTGATTGGGACTCAACTAACTATTTGACTATGAAGCTTGTATAAAAACATAAGATTTATATTAATTGTAGGAGGACAAATGGAACAACCATGTTACAATCAACTGACCATGACTCCATGAGTTGGGAACAAGTTGGAACTACCTCTGGGATGATTATTACAAGTGGAAAATTAGAGATTTGGCCATTGGCAGCCCCTAAAAATTAGGGGGTTTAGAAAGCTATGAAAATTCCCCCAAGGGAGGGAAAAAGACCTGGGAAAAATTGATATATAGCATATGCGAGGAGGCAGGACGCTGCCAAGTATGCTGGGGAAAGAGACGATTTATTTTTTTTCCTTTTTCATTGTTGTTATGAGCAATGTTGAGGAAGTGTGTGGCAAGAGGATAACTGCTAGAATTTGCAGATATTGTTGAGGAGGAGTCTCCAAATTCGCCCTCATGGATTCATGGTCAGGCTAGGGGGTGAATCGGGCAAGTGGTTTTGGCTGCCCTGTTCTACGGTTGGGAGGAACGTGGCTATTCCCTTTGTCTTCCCGCAAAACTAGTTCAGATATGTTATTCTACTCCTCCTTTGTCTGGATGATTTTATATAAGATGCAATGTATGTGCTAAATCTGAACTAAAATGATTTCCATTTTCTATTTGAATGATTGTATATACGATGCAGTGTATTAGTTATATTTGAATTGAAATTATGTTCCATCTCTTTGAATTATTTAGGCACAGTGGTAATGCATCTATTTAATTCAGTAAAGATACAATAACCTGGGTGAAATTTGTTCAATGTATGAAGTATAAAAGGGAAAAACTGATAGAATACCTTACAAATTTAATATGGAATAATGTTTACATTAGATTTAATCTCGGATGAATACCCTTTTTTTTTGTCTTAATTGTTAGGTTAATCGGAAGTAAATTATGATTAAATTCTGGAATAGTCCCTTCATAAACTGGGATTATTACCACAGAGGCAACTGTAGGGTAATTACCAGTATTTCAAAAACTCCAGTATACATAATTTACCTATTGTAAATGGAATTGAACCTGAGAACTTTACATAGGGTATTTCTACTTCGGTGAGAAAATCATGCGCCAAGTTGTGATAATGATTGGGGTTTCAGGGTCCCTGGTTTCAGGGTTTACGAACCTCGGACGCATAAACAATGAACTGAGAAATTTTGAATTGTGAAGTGGGAAAGGTCTGTGGGCCCAACACTTCGGGATTTCGGGAGTTCGAAATTTTCGGGATGTCAGGATTTATGAACACCTGATGTTCAAACAGAATGAAACACGAAATGCCGAATTGCGAAATGCGAAGGGATTGTGGGCCCAACATTTTCGGGGTTTTGGGATCTGGGATTTCAGGGTTTAGTAAAGCAAAGGAACACCGTGTATATGTAGTAAGCAAGTCCCAAAAGCCGAAATGTCAACCTTGTATTTTATCTTTTTTAAAGGTATGCTCAGTCTTTCTTTTGAATGATCTGTCTATCTGAGATTATGCATCTAATTGTGCTAAGTTGAAATAATTTCCATGGATGACATTTGTTCATTGTAAGAAGTTTATGATCAAAGACTAAATCCGGGAAATGGTTCCTCATGAAACAAAACGCTAGACAAACCTATCTACATATGAACTTGAAGGAACAGATCCACCTACATAAACATATTTAACTCTGAAATCAAAATTCTAGGTAGGATTGTCTATGTATAGATGAGCTTGAAAGGTACCGATCTATTTCTAGTCATATGTTTACTTCTGTAATTGAAGTTCTAGTAGATTTATTTTTGAATAATTGAATTGGAAGAAGCTTGTACATATAGTACTTATAGAATTATATATAGAAATATATATATATATATATATAGAAGGCATACAGATACCAGTGCAGTTAGTAATGCGTACAGACTACATTAACAGAAATTTAATAAATGAAGTAGAAGAATCCATGCAGAGACCCGTTGTCATAATATTCAGAAATATTTTAGAGGAGAGTTTGTTTCCCTAGTATAAGGTATTACAAATGTGTAGCACCCCGTAAGCATAAGGCTCCGGAGAGTTTTATTCAGGACCTCTACCGATAAAAAAACTTAGACTATTGTTTAATGGTTTAAACCTTAGAGAACAAAATGGTGTGAAAGGCCGAAGTCAGTCGGGTTTCGGCGATTACAAACTCTGAACACAAAAGACAAAAGACCATGTTGTTTTTCGATGGCGAAATGTGAAGAGACTGAGGACCAAACATTTCAGGATTTCAAGATTTTGAGGTTCGGGATTTCGGGGTTTATGAACCCCTGATGCACAAACAAAATGAAACAAGAAGTGTCAACTCACGAAATGTGAAAGGACTGTGGGCCCAATACTTCATAGTTTCAGAGTTCAGGATTTTGGGGTTTCATGTTTCAGGATTTCGTGACTCCGGCGGCAACGTTTCTAGGCCTTTGAACTCCCGGGACCCGAAATGCCCAAAAGGGGCTTAACGTGTTTTTGGCCCTTTTGCATGAGATCAATGGTCCTGATTCTTTTGAGATTTTGCAAATTGGGAGTTCGCGATGCAGCGATTCCAAAATCCCTTGTTGCTCCAAACCCGAACTCCGAAATAGCGAAGTTCGAAGCACGAGATCAACGGATGTTATTGCTTCTCATCCAACAATCTCTTCTCCTCCTGAGCTTCTGAACGCTAAAAGACAATTAGTCTTAACCTTCCCACAGATCTACAAGATCCAACGGTCTGCAGGATTTCGGTACTTCCCCACGAAGAAATCTCACCGTTCGTTCACTCCGCTCAAGGATCTCTAGCCAAAATGACTTAGCATTCTCCACCTGAACTTGACCTTTGTGAGACGATTTCAATCTCTGCCTCCCTTTGAATACTTCAAAGGTGCTATCCCTTCTGATATTTATCTCCCTGAACATCAAAGGTTCCTTCAACCTGAGTTTAGAAATTTCCTATATACAAAAAAGTATGTTGGAGTAGTTTGTGAGTCAAGGGAAGTGATATAATTATGGAAAGAATTTACCCACTTAAGCTTTTCGGTTCAAAGTAGTCTTGACTGGTGTAAAATGACATTATGGACAGAAATGAATTTTACCTTCTCTTAATTTCTAAGCTTAAACGAAATTGAATTATGTCATAGGAATTTATTTATTTTATAGTGAATTTGAGTTTCATTACAATATCGGTGGCCACCCACCTTTTCCAACTAGCTCAAAACAGTTTTCTAGCAATTTTGGCAATTTATTATTTTTAGCAATTTTAACTTCTGGGGCCATTTTGAGGGACTAAATGAAGGTTTTTCGGGATCTATATTCTCAATTATAGTTGAAGGAATGATTGATCCCCAAAAATGAATCTCCTTTATGATACCTTTCCAACGGGCTATCATACACCTAAAACAGAGACCGTATGCAAAAGTTACGACCCCGGGAAGTTGATATACTAACTTACCCAAATGGGGCCCACATGAATTTTGGCGCTTCATCTCCTAGGGTTAGGTTTTTGGATGTCTAGGGTTTTGGGAATTCGTGTTTATTGTAAAAATTCCTTCAGAGCCTCATTGTAATCATCTTCTTGAGAATGTGAGTAGCTGTCACATCTCTTCTCAGAGATAAGTTGCCACCATTCTAGCGAGTCTTTCACTCTGTATTTTTACAGTCTCTGTACATTTATTTCATTAATAGAAATCATGTATTAATGTATATCTATGTTTTTTGTTTCATATATGATACAATTATGTTATATTATTGGATATCCACGCTATCTCTGTGCATTTCTTTATTATATCTCTGCTCTCATTTCGTGCCGAAAATAATATGGATCAATATGTTTCATTGATGATATTTTATGGTATATTGTATGGTGTTGATGTACATTATTTATGTGGATGGTTGGGACATGGTATGGCACAGGGTGCACATGGTTGATTCTTTTTTCATGATTGATTTTTGACATATATTTTTCATTATGATTGAAGCATGAGATAGTATGTATGATTGGCATACAGTTGATGTATGGTATGGCATGAGTTTGAATGGTTGATGCATGGACAGTTCCAAGGATCGTCATAAGAAGAGCATATGATTATTGAGAAGTTGATCTATGCTCCAGTTGAGAAGTAGCATTTGTGGAAAAATAAGATTACAATAGTATCATATTGTTCATCTTCCAGAGAAGATAGGAGGAGACATACCTACAGGGGGAGTTATTCTTCTTCCCATGATTGGTTGCAGCAACATCATTCCAAGAGGATAGATGCCATGCCATAAACATTGCATAAAATTGATATCCCTTATCCAAAGGGGGATATATTATATAGATTATGGAGCAACAGACAGGGGGAACAACCCCAAGGAGAATTCAGGCAGGGGGATCATCCCCAAGGAGAAAAAAATCATGTTCCATTGATTTCAAAGGGGGGGATATAGTCACATTGATTTGATTGAGATGAATATTGATGAAGGAAAATTCCATTTCTACATGTTTCCATCAATAATTGGTGTTGACATCAATGTTGGTGTTGCCATCAATGCCAAAGGGGGAGCTTGTTGCATCATGTTGTTATTGATGTCAAATGGAAAATGTCTTGTCATAGTGTCATTGATGTATTGATTGATGGATTATGTTGTCATTGATATATGATTAATAGATGGATTGATGGATTAATGTATTGATCATTGGATCATGTGGTCATGCATGTAAGTCTTTATTGATCATATGGATGATCTATTTTGGTGAAATATTTCTTGCATGTTCTCATGGTCACATGAAAAGTTATGTAAATATGAGATCTTGACGATGAAAGTTTAATAGGTTCAAAAACCTTAGTTTCTAAAGGCATACGTGGGATATAGTGATCCAAGGTGCATACATACATGGGATAAAGTGAGCCTGGATGCATACATATGTGTGTTGAAGGAGGAAAGGGAATGTAAATTTGGGAAATGCATGGAAGACTTAAGTGAAGTTCTTATTCTAGGTTCCTGAAGTCTAAATCAAGTTCCATATCAACACTCTATGGTCTCAGATCTTCCATAGAAGTTGTGGTATGGTTACATGGTCGTTTTGATGGATACTTTTTCTTATGCTATGGTGAATTCCTAAGGCATTCTTGGTATGGTGGTTTATGTTGTCTTGTTGGATAAGTGAGCATCACTCTTATGTTATAGTACTACTATGGTGTATGGTTGAGGAGCATTCATAGGATTTTGGACATCATAGATGTGTTTGTGATTGGTTATGGTATAGATTGGAAAGTGAAAGGAAGAAGTGGATGTGATAGAGGTTGCAGAGGATATGACTTTTCAAGGAAAGACAAATCCTAGTTCTTTGGAACGAATACGCAGGATGCAATACATATAAGTTGTGTACATATGCGAGATGCACTATTTATAGGGAACGTACATACACGTGTTGTACTACTAACAGGTCGTGTACCTATTGACATATTGGTATCTATTGAGGATTGATTAATCTTCTCAGTTGGTGTTGAGTTTTTCAGTATGAGTTTTACATCGAGAGATGGTGCTCTTATGGAGTTGTTGCTCTATTCAGTTTTTGATGATAAACCCCAAAGGATTGTAGTCCGTAATATAAAATAAAATTGTACATACATATTGTGTTCCTTTTTTTCTTTGTGGTAATGGTTTATTGATCATGGTTGGTGTTGAGTTATGTTTTCATACAAACAACAAATTGTAAATGAAAGTAATGAATAATGAGTAAATGGTTATTACTAACTATGATGTTTTGTAAAGGAGAGAAAAGATCCCTACACTGATTCACCCCCTCCCCCCCCCCTTGATTGTGGTTAGTTTTTCCAAAAGATACTGTGCTAATTGGACATGTCATAGGGTTGAGAAAAGAAGGGGAAGACCCATCATTACTATTCCAAAAAATGGGAGAGTGATCTCTCTCTGAGGCCATGAAAGACAAGTATGACACATTTAGAGGAAAACTTAGCCTATATGTAAAGAGCCTCAACGACAAGGAGGTCAATTTTACAATGCAGGTTTTGTCATGTAAGTTGGTGTTAAGCCCTAATATTGGCTCATTACCCCTTAATTGGGGCATATTATATTAGTAATGTTATTTTATTTATGTCAGATTTAGGCCATTAGTTGTAGTTATACCTCCTAGTCTCCTATATATACCAAGGAGACATTTTCATTT
>ML784993.1:498697-523783 GCA_009831015.1 Picea engelmannii
ACCTCCTAGTCTCCTATATATACCAAGGAGACATTTTCATTTTGAATCATCTTGTACTTGAACATTTAAGTGGGGTAAAAGGAGGTTGGCCCCTCGAAGAGGCTTATTATCTGAAATTATCTCTTTTTCAAGGCGTTGAGTACATTTTCTGAGGTTTTTCTATGCTATATTGATATTTGGTTCTTAACAGTTGGTGTGAAAACGCTGAAGAGACGAAGTGCTAGTAGTAGTAATTTCAGCAACATAAAAATCCAAGGAAGGGGTTCAAATGAAGTGGGAGACATATTTTGTTAATCAATTCCAACAATATTGCAAATAGGCCCAAGAGAAGGGCGTTGAGTTTCACTACACATGGTTACTCATTCTCATTGTTGTGGTCGAGTGGCAGGAGATTGCATATTACCAGTGCATGTGTGATTCAGGTCGCAACCCTTTGGCTGCTAGGTATGCCAACTTGTGGAACTCAACAATCAAGAGATGACATAATGAAAACAATGCCATTGTTTGCACCTATTTGCATCTCATTATGATTGTAGTGGAAACTACAATGTGCATACCAGAGGAAACCATCATCGCATACAGTGATGTCGCATGCTACAAAGATGGAATGCACCATTTGTATGTGCAATCCAAAAAGGATCTTGCATGAAAAGAGTTTCCAACCATTTACCTGTTGACGGTTGAACATGTTCACTTAATCATATCTGACTGGGAGGATGACTAGAAGAGTCCAACCAAATATCCAGGGTCATCAAAAGAGGATGTCAACCAAGATAAAAGTGAGCAGGAACAAGATCAGAAAAATGGCGTAGGAAATTTCCCTAGACAATCTACATTCCCTAATGTCAATCTCAAAATGAAGGATAAGGGGCCAGAACAGACAGGTGGAGCGTGGAATAAGGTTAAATCACAGAGGAAAACCCCTTTTTACATCTTAACCAATGATGATATGGATTGGATTGTATACCAATCAAGGATTCAACAGAGGAACTATGGGAGGAAGTTTCCAAGAAGTACGAGTACCAACATAAGAAGGTCCAAGATTAGCTATGAATCCTTCAACAGATCCTCAAAAAAACATATGTTGTGAAATACCATAGGTCAGGGGATGAACCATCCATAGGACTGAGGACAAGAGAGGAAAATGTGCACACACCCCTACCATATCTCTCAGGGGAACATAGAACCATACAGATTGAGACAGTTGTGCTAGGGTTTCCAATGAATGAATTGTAGGAACAAATATAGGTGTTGGGCCAATTTAATATATTCATATCTAGAATACCCATCCAAAGAGTACAAGAGTTACAGGAAGAATTGTTGCAGAAAACAAAGCACCGAGGAGACCTCTCTCACCAAGACTTGGAAAGAATGAGGGATGAAAGAACCCAATTACAAGCACAGTATGGTATGCCCCTTCAACAAAAGAAGGATATTGAAGGCTGAATGGAGGAAGTTCTAAAGATGAAAAGGGATGTGGAGGAAAGGGCCATGAAAGAAGAACAAGAGAAGGACGAATTTGAAGCCATATTATAGAAGACACAGTCATCCATCCAGAAATTATACAAGGATGTATGAGAGGTTCCCCTAGTCATAGAGGCCACTATGGAGGAAAATTTGTCCAAGATTGGTGAATTCATGAAGGGATTCAGAGCGCAGATACAATATTTAAAAAATCAAAGAAGACCCGAAATGCCACCATAGGTGTGCAAGCAAAGAATTAGGATGAAAATGACAACAATTGCCAACATTAAGAAATTCGAGGACGAATGCAAAATTTTTTTTGAAGAGAGTGTGAAGGTATGGGAAGAGATCATGGGAGACCCAAAGATGAAGGTCATTGAGGCCAAACTATGAGAAACACAAGAACAAGATAACGAAGCAGCAGAGAAGGAGACTAAATTACCACTAGTCGAGCATATGACAACCATTTTAGCTCAGCGATAGGCATATGTCGAAGTGGAGAAACTGCATGACCAAAAAAAGGTCCTTTAACAACAAATAGGACCAAGGTAGGAAGAAATAGTAAGAATTATTGGAGAATTGGCCATTGTACAAGGTAAGCTCAAAAACATCACAGTCGAAATAGAGAAGAAACTCCAAGACTTAATCGCGTGGGACATAGAGGAGATAAAAACAAAAGATGACACAATTTCCATAGAGGTAGAGGTCAATAAGGATGTCTCTCAACAATTCATTGTAGCATGGAAGAACAAGAAACAGGCTTGAGTGGCTCAGGACGAGCCACAGGTGAGTGTTGGGGGCATGTTGGACAGACAGTTTTGGATGCAATTTTGGGAGAAAAACCCAAGTATAAAGAAAGTGCGCAGAAGGAAGTAAGCATGAAGAAGGAAGTAAGTGTGCAGAAGGAAGTGAGTGCAAATAAGGAAGTAAGTGTGCACAAGGAATGAAATCATGTAGGAGGAAGACATGAACATACAAAAGATATCAAGAAAGTGAGCAAGAGAATAAAGCACGAAGGATGACAAAATGAGATTCCAAATATATAAGAACAACAAAAAAGTTGCATGAAGAGAGAAAAGAATAATAAAGAAAACATCTAGTTAACTGAAGCTAGCTATGCCATGCATTGTAATGGGATATTTTTGGGATAGATAGACTAGGGATTTAAGCCCTAGATTTTGGGTATAAATATGTAACGAGTAGGGAGGTTTGTAGAGGTTAGAAGAGTGAGGAGACTAAGTGGTAAGAATGAACGATTATGCAAATTTTATGAATGTAATAATTAGTGGTAAGACAAAAGATGAATAAATATAGAGTTTAGAGAGGATATTGTGTCTTATGTCATCTACTTGTTTATGCATGCTTATGAATTATGTGGTTATGCTTCTTAAACTAGACTTAGTTTATGGCTTAATTATAGTTCCATATTCATAATTGTGACTATGAAGAATCTCTGTAATAATTGGGAATATATTAAGAAAAGGAATTTGAATCCTAGAAAGTAATACTAACTAGGAAGAATGAATCAACGGTTTGTTTCCATTTCCCTTATTACTGCAAAAACCTGGTTCTTACTATCCCATTAGATACCTTGGGTGAGACTTCATTTGCACAAGTAGGTGATGTTGAAAAGGCATGTGTCTAGTGGGATTTTTGGTCATAGGAAAACTGAACCTTGTGTCCTACAACCCATGTGAAAAATAAGTAAGACAACAAGGGCTATGAGGTCCTATTTTGAGATGGACATGTGCTCATCATTCCTATATTATATATCTCATACAAAGCATATGTATTTGGAGTTAGAGAGAAAACATTGTATAGGATAAAGGGTCTGCCTATGTGAGCAGTGGAAAGTAGCAGAGTGGCATAGAACAAGGAACAAGTAGCTCCAACGGTTGAGTATCTCACACGGAGAAACCTTTAGGTTCGTGAGGGGAGGAGAAAACTTCCAAGTCTGTCAAGGAGTCATTGTACAATATGGCCATGCACGATGCTGAAGAGTTGGAGAATTCTAGGAGCATGTTCAAAGGCAATTAATCTTTGGAGACATGTCAAACCATCATGGAAGGGATAAATTCTATGTTAGAGGGAGCAGCCAATCTGTAGTATCCCATATTTAAAATAGTATGCAGAACAAAAATATTTTAGCAATTAATGGTATGAAAACAATTATATAACCAGAAAAGTACCAAAATAATACTAGAATAACACCAGAAAGAACACCTTTATTAATGATAGAAATGTTCACTTGCCTCTTCGAGGGGGAAACATCTAGCAAAGAAGAGCCCTATTACAATAATCTCCAAGGAAAAAGTTTTGATATCCTCTACTCCTATTTATACTAAATATATCTATCCAAAAGAAAAATCTAGAGGAAGATCCTTCTATAAGTGGAAGCTTCTATTAGGCCTTCTTACAATTGACTTATTATTCCTTATTGCTAGGCCTTATTAATATTGGAATTTATTACATGGAATTATATTATTATACCTATGTGAGGGGTTAGGGAGGTTAGGTCCCTAACATGCCCTCCCCATTGAAGAAAATCCTTTTCCTCAAGGCTTAAGATGAGGAAATTGTTGTAGAATGGTGGCCGACTCCTAGGTGACACCTTTTGGAGTTTTATATTTCCATTGGAATAACACTTCTTTGATGGTGTGTTGACGAAGATGACGCTCTTGCTGGTCAAAGACTTATTGTGGCTGCAACCAAATGGAACCTTATTCATCCAACTCATGGAGACTGGTTTTAGTTTGGCACTTAGTTCCAATCAGCTTCTTTAAGAAGGAGACATGAAAAATAGGATGGAGCTTTGACTGATTGGGTAGAGATAAATAATAGGCCACCAATCCCACATGCTTGAGGACCTTACATGGACCATAAAATTTGGGATCAAGTTTTTGATAGTGGTCATATTTGAGTGAAGTATGCTTATACGGTTGTAGTCAAAGAAACACATAGTCCCCTTCAACAAATTGTCATTCAGAATGACCTTGATATTCTTGTTTCTTCATGCGATTCTGAGCCATGACCAAATTGGATTTGAGGACACGAAGAATAGAATCTCGGACTGTAATATTTTTTTCAACCTCCTAAACCTTCGAAACCCCGAGAATATATGAGAGAACCGATGGGGGATTTTTTCCATATAATTCTTCAAAAGGATTCATGCGAGTAGTTTTATGGTAAGATGTGTTGTACCACCATTCAACTAGGGGTAACCATTGAGCCCACTTATTTTTCCTCTCATATGAAAAACAACTCAAATATGTTTCCAAACACTTTTTGACAACTTTAGTCTAGCCATCTGTCTGGGGGTGATAAGCAGTGCTAAGATGCAATTAGGTTCCCTATAGCTTGAACAATTCTTGCCAAAAATTGCTAGTGAAAGTGGGATCTTTGTCAGAGACAATAGAATTAGGCATGCCATGAAGCTTGAAGATATTATCCATGAATATTTGAGCCACTATGGATGCGGTGAATGGGTGTTGAAGAGAACAAAAATGAGCATAGTTGGAGACATGATTGATGAACACCATGATGACTGACTTATTTACCGATTTAGGTAATCCCGCAAAAAAATCCATAGAAATATCTCACCAAATAGAAGGGGTAATCAGAAGTGATTAGAGTGGGACCGAAACTTTGACAATTGTGTCCTTTGTTTTGTTGACAGACCTCACATTCATCCAGAAAGGTGTGGACATCCTATTTCATACCACCCCAGAAAAAAGAATGTTTGACCCATTCATAGGTTTTGGTATACCCAAAATGCCCGGCTGTGGCTGAAGAATGAAGTTAAGAAAGCACCGTGGATTTAAGTTGTGTTTTCTTGCATAAATAGAAATGACCTTTGTAGAGGTTCTCTTCATTGTGCGAGGAGTACCTTGGAGAAAATGGAGAATTGTGTTGCAATTGGTGGATCATGCTAGATATTTTGGGGTGTTACAACCATTCTTGACAAACATCTTGGAGACACTCTAGTACAATTAAGGAGAGGGAGAAAAGCAACCCATCTTATTCATATTTCCGGGAAAGAGCACCTGGAACTACATTTTCCTTTCTCTTATTGTAAATTATCTCATAATCATAGCCAAATATCTTGTCACCCATTTTTGTTGCTTCAGGGATGAAATTCATTGTTCTAGAAAATACTTGAGACTTTGATGATCATTTTTTATTTATAAGTGTTGACCCAATAAATAAGAATGTCATATATCCACTTCATGCAGAATAGCTAAAATTTCCTTTTCATAAATGAAGTGTCTCAAATTTTTCTTGGAAAGTTGTTTTCTAGTGAAGGCGAAAGGCCTTCCATCTTGCATGAGGATGGCCCCAATTCCCTTATCAAAATCATCACATTCTAATACAAATTTATTTTTGAAGTCGGGATGTTCTAGGACAAGGGTCGAGCACACATCATCTTTCAAGGCTTGGAAGGCGTGATCTAAAGTTGGAGTCCAAGTGAAAGAATTCTTTTTAAGGAGAGAAGTGAGAGGAGCTGCAATTTTCCCATAATTCTGAACAAACTTCCTATAATAGCCCATTAAACCCAAAAACCCACGCAATATCTTAAGAGTTTTAGGGCGAGGCCAATCTTGCATAAATTCATTTTTCTTAGGATCCACCCAGACACCATGCTTGTTGAAAATATGACCCACGTATTACTAAGAGTTCATAGTGACTCTCATGAGTTCAAAATACAGTCTTGGGAATGTCTTCTTCTTTCATACAGATTTAGTGGTAGCCAAAATGTAGATCTAGTTTTGTGACGTACTGAGCACCACTCAATTCATACAAGAGGTCATCAATGACAAGAATGAGGAATTTGTCTTTGATTGTGTTTTCTTTAAGCACGTGAAAATCAGGACACATGTGCCAACTACCTTATTTCTTGAGTACCATGACCACAGAGGAAGAATAGGGGATGGTACTAGGATGGATAACACCTACTTCTAAAAATTCATGAATAATTTTTTCAATTTCATTCCTCTGGGAAAAGGGATGATGATAAGAGTGAACATTGGGAGGAAGACTACCTAGTATGAGAGGGATGGAATGATCATGGATTCCACAGGAAGGGGGGAATTCTTTGGGAGTGGTAAACACAACTTGGTGGTGAGAGATGATAGATTGGAGGTCGGGATGCACAAAAGGTATCTCAACAAAATAAATGGAGTGAAGTTGGTAATTAATGCCAGAATGACCTTTTTTGAGGAGATTTTCCATGTGATGGGAACTAATGATCTTAGGGGAGCCTGTTGTGATTCCTTGGAACTTGTATTGTTGACCCTACTATTGGAATTGCATGGTTAAGTCCTTAAAATCCATGAGAGTGTGGTCGAGAGTGCATAACCATTCGACACTGAGAACAATGTCACAACCACCCATGTCTATAGAAAACATATGGGATTTCAGGTGATAATGAACAGTTTGGAGCCACACATTTTCACATTGTCCCCCACATTTCATGGAACCTTCATTGGCAATAATGAATTGAAAATTATTGAAAACACAGATGTAACAATTGAATTCTTGGGAAATGCAGCAATGAATTAAATTATGGGTGCTACCACTGTCCATAAGGATGATGACTTTCCTATTTTAAAAGTAACCAATTAATTTGAGATTCTGGGGAGCAGAGGAGCCAGTGAGGGCATTAAGTGAAATCACTGGGTCAACTTCTAGTGGATCAAAGGGTGGGTTCAGATTAGATGGAGGTGGTATTTCTTCCACAAGTGGAACACCAACCTCTTATTCATAAATATCCTCAGTCACAACCATAAAAACACTATGTTCCTTACACTTGTGCCCTAAAAATATTTGTCATCACAATTATAACAAAGACCCTTGAGTTGAAATTCAACCATTTCAGCCTTGGTTAATTTCTAGATCTTGAGGGGATTTGTAGGAGGGGCATAATTGGTGGGTTTAGGGAGAGGATAAAGGGAGGGTTTGTGTATCTGGGAGGATGTAACAATTGAATTCTTTGGAAATGTGACGATGAATAAAATTATGGGTGCTAACATTGTCCACAAGGATGATGACTTTATTATTTTTAATGTAACCAATTAATTTGAGAGTCTGGGGAGCAGAGGATATAGTGAGGGAATTAACTGAAATCACAAGGTCAACTTATGGTGGATCAGAGGGTGGGGTCATATCATATGGCAGTGGTAGTTCCTCCACAGGTGTAACAACAACCTCTTCTTTAGAAATATCCTAAGTCACATCCATAAAAATATTATGTTCCTTACACTTTTTCCCTGGAAATATTTGTCATCACAATTATAACAAAGACCCTTGAGTTGACATTCAACCATTTCAACCCTAGTTAATTTATGGATCTTTAGGGGAGTTGTAGGAGGGGCATAATTCATGGGTTTAGGGAGATGAGGAAGGGGGGGTTTGTGTGTCTGGGAGGATACAATCGATTTTGCTTCATTGGATCATTGAGTAGCTTCCAACCAAGTCTGGGGGCATGCCATGAGAACATGGGCACATATTTTATCTTTGAGGCCACTGATAAAGAATTCCTTGAATAAAGCATCTGACAAGCCCTCCATTCTTAAAGACAAGTTTTAAATGCATAAATAAAGTATTCCACTATGCCAAATTTATTCAACTTGGTCAAACAACCTAAATGGTGGGTGTCAGATTCAAAGTGATCATAAAGTTATGCCACAAAATGTGTCCAAGAAACATACCCTTGGTGGGATTTTTTTTCCATTTCAACCATTTTCATTGTTTTGGATCCATATGTAGGACACCATAATTAAGCTTGGATAAATCATCAGTAATTCCATGCAAAGATAAATAATGTTCCATTTGGGTGACCCAGCCTATGGGATCTGATCCATCAAATTTTTTCACCTCAATTTTGGGAGGGTGAATGTGTCAAGAAAAGTGGGTAGTATGAGGACCTTGGTAATGGGAAGATTCATGGTCATCCTGATAAGATGGTTTTTCAGAAGAGGAAGGGTTCTAGGAATGACCCATGAATTTTTCAAGGGTGGATTTGAGGTCCTTGAGGTATTTGATGTGGGCACATTGGTCTTGGAGGGTATGAATAGAATAATTGATTGAGATAAGGTTGGCATTGATATTCTTGATGCTTTCCGTCTTTTGGAGGTTTCCATCAACCAATTCATTGATTTCTTGGGATCGTGTTAGGGTCCTAACCCACACATAGGTAGGACAATATATTCAAATGTAATAAAGGTCAATATTAATAAGGCCTTTCAATAAAATAGAATAAGGCGGATGTAAGAAGACCTAATAGAATATTTTTCTTCTAGAAGGATCTTCCTCTAGATGTTTCTTTTTAGTATAAATAGGAGTTAAGGGTATGAGAACCCTAGTTGGGAGATTATTGTAATAGAGCATTGCTCGACTGAAGGTTGCCCCCTCGAAGAGGCCTGTGAACATTGCTCTCTGAATCAAAGTGTTATTTCTATTGTTGTTCTTATATCATTTATGTGTTATTGTGGAGATTATGCTGGTTATATTACTATTATTCTGCCATTTCTAGCATTTTATTTATGTTCTACATACTTTTTATATCTAGTATATTACAAGTGGTATCAGAGAACTTTCCTTGGCAGAAATTGGGGGTAATTTTTTTTTCAGCGTAAAGACATATTCTGGCATCTTTAAGCCACAAAGATCTATCGTTACACGTATAAACCCACGGTTGAGGGATTCATACACGTAAGAAATACAAGTGGTTCTTAAGCGCACATCTGTTGGCCACCCTTGTAACCCCTTTTGGTACCCCTTCGAGTGGTAGCGCATCAGACAACACCTGTGTACGGATCGCCCTATATTTCCTTAATCCCTCTTTAGATAAACCGATCGACCACCTGACTGCTAAAGTGTCACCGAGAACAACACTCGGGAAGATACTCTCTAGTACCTGGGTAGTCGAGTAGTACGGCTAAGGGTACAGTCTATCCTCCTTAGTTAGTGCCCTGAGATATTGGGCCAAATACTACTGTTGGACCCCGCACGTATATGAGAGAGTTATAGCACAGGGAAAACCCTTGTCTGTAGAACCCTTGAATACCTAACCCTTGGGGACAGAAACATAAACAAATTTAAATAGACAAGATCTATTGCCACGCGACTGTCTTCAGGTTGCCAAATCATTTCACATTTCTTCCTGGTTAATCATTTGGGCATCTCATCACTACTGTATTCTTCAGACCGGAGTATAACTCCACAGGTGGAATTTTTTTCACCATTATTTGAGACATATCTCATTGGCTTCATCTCTTTGCCCTTATCACATTCATACATATCATTTTTCGGAAAAAAAAATTGACCCCACCCACCCCTTTTCGGTTCCCTCATCCTCATGGCCCATACCTGTAGCCAAGAATTGGAAGCTCGCTTCAATACCTTGCAATATAGTCTCACCGAGACCCAACAAGAAGTGAAACACCTCAGTGTCAATGTTGTCGCCATCAATACAACCATGTAGTCCTCAATGGAGGAAATCAAACAAGAAATGACCACCCAACTTGAATCTGTCTTTTCATCAATCTGCACCAAGCTTCATATCCCTACATATGATTATTCCTCTGACGCACGTCTAAAGACTAAAGGTGAATATTCCTCTCATTCCCATAACTTTCAGCACCATCACTTTCAACGTGACCTACGCCTTCCGCAGGTGGATGTGACCAAATTTGATGGCTTGGACCCCATTGGTTGGGTAACCCAAATGGAACATTATTCTCTTTATACGACATTACTGATGATTTGGCCAAACTTTGGTATGGTGTTCTCCATCTAGATCAAGAATGTTGGCAATGGTGCCAATGGAGAAAAACTTCTCGTCAAGGGTATATTGCTTGGACACACTTTGTGGCAGAGCTTTATGAATGTTTTGACACTGACACCAACCATTTGGGATGTTTGAAAAAGTTGAAACAATCAGGAATAGTGGAAGACTTTATAGCTGCCTTTGAGCACCTGGATTTTCACACAAAGGGCATGTCTAATGCTTTTGTCGAAGAGTTTTTTATCAGTGGCCTCAAGGATGAGATTCGGGCCCATGTCCTCATGGCTCGGCCTTAGAGTTGGGTGGAGGATACTAAAAGAGATAAATAAGCACAACAACTTGTATCTTCTCAAAACTGAAAACCCTCCTTTATCCCTCGCCCTAAACCAGTAAATCCCACTACTCCCTCCGCTCCACTAAAGATCCAAAAATTGACCTGGGTTGAAATGGTTGAACGCCAACTCAAAGGCCTTTGTTATAACTGTGATGGAAAATATTTCCTGGGCCAAAAGTGTAAAGAACAAAAGATTTTTATGGCCATCTCTGAGGATATCTCAGAAGATGATGTAGAAAATCCCTTTGTGTCTGAGTCACCTGAATCCACTGACATAACCCCTCCCTCAAACCCTCCTGAAGTAGAACCAGTCATTTCCCTCAATTATCTCACTGGATTCTCTACTCCCCAAACCCTCAAGCTAATCGGTTACATCAAGCATCAGAAGGTCATCATTCTGGTTGATAGTGGAAACACCCATAATTTTATTCATCTCCGCATTGCCCAAGAAACTCACTGCTACATCCATGCCATCAATAATTTCCAAATCATGATTGCCAATGGTGGTTCCATGAAATGTGGAGGGCATTGTGAAAATGTGCATCTCCAAATTGGTGACTACCACCTGCAATCCCATATGTTTTCTATCGACATGGGAGGTTGTGACATTGTGTTGGGTGCAGACTGGCTAAGGACTTTGGGTCCCATTCTCATGGATTTTAAAGACTTAACCATGCAATTCGACCAGGAGGGACACCAATATAATTTCCAAGGCATCACCGCTGGTTCACCGGAGATCATTAGTTCCCATCACATGGAAAATATTCTCAAAAAAGGTCATTCTGGTGTTATCGCCCAACTCCATGCCATACAAGCAACAGAGACACCCTCGGTCCCGCAAGACCTCCAAGCCATCCTTTATAAACATAAATTGGTCTTTTCCACTCCCCAAGGACTCCCCCCTTCCCTTGGTGTTCATGATCATTCCATTCCCCTTGTACCCGGAAGCCTTCCTCCCAATATTCATCTGTATCGTCACCCCTTTTCCCAAAAAAATGAAATTGAGAAAATGGTCCAGGAACTCCTTAATGCAGGCGTTATCTACCCTATTACGATCCCCTACTCTTCTCCTGTGGTCATGGTCCTGAAGAAAGAAGGTTCTTGGTGAATGTGTCCTGACTTCCATGCCCTCAACAAACTTACCATCAAAAATAAATTCCCCATTCCTGTCATTGATGACGTCCTAGATGAATTGAGTGGCGCCCAATTCTTCACTAAAATTGATCTTCGTTCGGGCTACCACCAAATACATATGAAAGAGGCCGACATTCCCAAGACTTCCTTTATAACTCATGAGGGCCACTATGAGTTTTTGGTCATGCCCATTGGCTTGTGTAATGCCCCCTCCACCTTCCAAAGCCTCATGAATCATGTCTTCCATTCTTTTCTCCACCATTTTGTCTTAGTTTTCTTTGATGATATCCTCATCTATAGAAAAACCTGGACATACCATATTTCTCATGTGGATCGATTTCTCCATCTACTCTCTCAACACCAACTTTTCCTGAAACAGTATAAATGTGCTTTTGGTGCCTCAGAAGTAGAATACTTGGGTCATCTGGTTGGCAAAGATGGCATCAGGGTGGATCCAAAAAAGATTGAATCTATGCAAGACTGGCCTCACCCAAAGACTCTTAAGAGCTTGCATGGGTTTCTGGGCTTAACAGGGTATTACCGCAAGTTTGTTAAGAATTATGGGAAGATTGCAGCACCTCTCACTCTCTCCTAAAAAAGAACTCTTTCTCTTGGACTCCCATCGTTGCTCAAGATTTTTAAACCTTGAAGATGGCCATGTGCACCACTCCATTCCTCGCCTTCCTGATTTCACAAAGACCTTTGTGTTGGAATGTGATGCCTCAGGGAAAGGAATTGGTGTTATCCTTCTGCAAGAGGGCCGACCTTTGACCTTTACCAACAAGAAACTATCTGAAATAAATCTGGGCAAATCCATCTATGAAAAGGAAATGTTGGCTATTAAGCATGCCATTGATTTGTGGCACCCTTATCTATTGGGTCAATGTTTCCAAATTAAGACAGACCATCAAAGCCTCAAGTATTTTCTGGAACAATGCATTTCCTTCCCAGAACAACAAAAATGGGTGACTAAACTCATTAGATATGATTATGAGATCATTTACAAGAAATGAAAAGACAATGTGGTTGTGGATGCACTATCCCAAAAATATGAAGATGAAGGATCCCTTTTTTTTCTTTCATTCATTGTACTAGATTGGCTCCAAGTCGTTCACCAGGAATGGCTACAAGATCCCAAAAGTTCACAGTTGATCCACCAATTGCATTCCAATTCTCTAGCTTCCCCAGGGTATTCTTGGCTCCATGATGAACTTTGATACAAAGGCCATTTGTATTTAACTAGACAATCAAAGCTTAAATCCACGGTACTTTCTGAGCTTCATGCTACACCCACAACATGTCACTCTGGGTTCACCAAAACCTATGACATGTTCAAATGTTCCTTTTGTTGGGATGGTATGAAACAATACATTCGTAATTTTGTAGCTGAATGTAATGTGTGTCAATGCAATAAGGGAGAAAGAGTCAAATCTCCGAGAACACTTCAACCGCTCTCGATTCCACCTGCTATTTGGAAGGATATCTCTATGGATTTTATTACTGGCTTACCCAAATCGGGAAATAAAAACGTCATCATGGTGGTTGTTGATCACCTTTCCAAGTATTCCCATTTCTACACCCTTCAACACCCATTTACAACACCCACAGTGGCTCAAATCTTCATGGATCAGGTCTTCAAGATTCATGGCATGTTGCACTCTATTGTTTCTGATCGCGACCCAACCTTCACAAGAAATTTTTGGCAAGAACTATTCAAGATACAAGGCACCAAATTTCATCTCAGCACAGCTTATCATCCCTAGACTGATGGCCAAACGGAAGTTGTCAACAAGTGTTTGGAAACATATTTGAGGTGTTTTGCCTCGGAAAATCAAAATCAGTGAGCTCAATGGTTACCCCTAGTTGAATGGTGGTACAACACTTCATACCATACAACTACACGCATGACTCCTTTTGAAGTGGTAAATGGATAGAAGCCACCTTCAGTTCTCTCATACTTACTGGGTGCCTCGAAGGCCCAGGCGGTTGACCTAACACTTACAGCTCAAGAGGCTATTCTCCATACCCTCAAAGAGAATTTGGTCATGGCACAGAATCGCATGAAGCAACAAGCAGATCAAGGTCACTCTGAACGTTAATTTGCAGAAGGGGATCAGGTGTTTCTTCGACTGCAACCTTACAAGTAAACTTCCCTCAAGGATGCGCATTTTCAGAAGCTAGCGCCCAAATTGTATGGTCCTTATACCATTCTCAAGTGTGTGGGACAAGTAGCTTATTAGTTAGCTTTTCCCAGCCATTCAAAGCTACATCCTGTTTTTCATGTTTCATGCTTAAAGAAGGTGATTGGATCTAAGTGACAAATTCAAACCAACCTTCTAGAGTTAGATGAAGAAGGATCCATTTGGCTATAGCCAGAAGCAGTTTTGGACCAGTGTGAGCATCGCCTATGTCAGAGAACCATCAAGGAAGTGCTAGTCCAGTGGAAATATACAACTCCAGAAGATGCCACTTGGGAACCAGCTACCATTCTGCAACAATTTCCTCATCTCAAGACTTGAGGACAAGGTTGTTTTTAATGGGGCATACATGTTAGGGTCCTAACCCGCACATAGGTAGAACAATATATTCAAATGTAATAAAGGTCAATATTAATAAGGCCTTTCAATAAAATAGAATAAGGCGGATGTAAGAAGACCTAATAGAAGCTTTCGCTTCTAGAAGGATCTTCCTCTAGATGCTTCTTTTTAGTATAAATAGGAGTCGAGGGTATGAGAACCCTAGCTGGGAGATTATTGTAATAGAGCGTTGCTCTACTGGAGGTTGACCCCTCCAAGAGGCCTGTGAACATTGCTCTCTGAATCAAAGTGTTAATTTTGCTGTTGTTCTTATATCATTTCGGTGTTATTGTGGAGATTATGCTAGTTATATTACTGTTATTTTGCCATTTCTAGCATTTTATTTATGTTCTACATACTTTTTATATCTGGTATATTACAGATCGGGTGTTATCCATTTGGAAAAATGGGCAGGAAAATGGTATAGGGGAAACATAAGGGGTTAGGAGGGGTGGGTGGAACCACTGAGAATAAGGGTTTCAAATGATAGGTACCACTACGATCAGGGTGAAAAGGGGGATCCAATGGGATAGGGGAAAAATAAGGGTGCCATAAAAGGGTCAGGTCCACAAAAACAAATTGTGTTAAAAATGATAGGCATCACTGGAATCATGTATGATAGGTATTACTACTTTTTTTATATATTGTTTTACTCCTATGGAGTTATACTCCATATTGAATAATACTCTAGTGATGAAATGGCCAAATGCTTAACTGTAAGAAATGTATAGTAATTTCACAACCAAAATGCAAGAGGCACAGTTGTGAAGAAATATTTATTGTTTATTCTATGTTTGTTTCCTTCCCAAGGGTTAGGGTATTGAGGGTTTATACAGTCAAGGGTTTTCCCTATGTTATAA
The DNA here is from genome assembly GCA_009831015.1 of Picea engelmannii. Classification (NCBI taxonomy): domain Eukaryota; kingdom Viridiplantae; phylum Streptophyta; class Pinopsida; order Pinales; family Pinaceae; genus Picea; species Picea engelmannii. The sequence continues at coordinate 513,851 of ML784993.1, forward strand.
CTCTCTGATATATGTGCGGGGTCCAACAATAGTACTTGACCAAATATCTCATGAAACCAACTAAGGAGGCTAGACCGTGCCCTTAGTCATACTACCCAACTACCCAGGTACTATAGAGTATCTTCCCGAGTGCTCTTCTCGATGGCACTATAGCAGTTAGGCGGTCGATCGGTTTATCTACGAAGGGATTCATGATATATAGGTCGATCTGTATACACATGTTGTTTGATGCGCTACCACCCGAAGGGGTACTGACATGGTTTACAAGGGTGGCCAATAATTGTGCATTTAAAAACCACTTGTAGTTACTGCGTGTATGCTTCCTTGACCATGGATATATGTGCTAAACAATAAATCTCTATAGATTTAAGGCACCAGAATATGTCTCTACCCTGGAAAAAAATTAACCTACAAGTTTATGTTGAGGAATGTTCTCTAATACCACATGTAGTATTCCAGATATAAAATAGTATGCAGAACATAAATATTTTAGCACGTGATGGTAGGACAATAATGATATAACCAGAACAATACCGAAATAATACCAGAATAACACCAGAAAGAGAACCTTTATTAATGATAGCAATGTTCACTTGCCTCTTCAAGGGGGAAACCTCAAACATAGTAGAGATTTATTACAATAATCTCCAAGGAAAAAATTCTCATATCATCTACTCCTATTTATACTAAATCTATCTATCCAAAAGAACAATCGAGAGGAAGATCCTTCTAGAATCGAAAGATTCTATTAGGTATTTTTACTTTTGACTTATTCTTCCTTATTGCTAGGCCTTATTAATATTGGCCTTTATTACATGGAATTATATTATTCTACCTATGTGTGGGGTTAGGAGGTTAGGTCCCTAACAAAATCAAGTATATTGGAGAGCATGCATGGTAGGATATCTGATAGTGAAGATAGAGCCAACTCCAGGTGAGAGAAGTACCTTCCTCACTAAGAGGGAGTGTTGATATTTTTGGTATCATCGGAAAGGTACTTCTTCATTTGCTTATGTCTATCATGTGGAAGTCGTCGAAATCCCAATGTGAGTTTACTTTAGTTAAAAGGAATTAATTAAAGTAAAAGTTTTTTTTAGTAATTGAGTTATTTAAGGAACATGATTAGCATGAAAAATGTAATCTAAATATTGAGTGAGTGTGAGAGGTAATTTCAACAATAGATCACTTTGAATATTAGAAATAGATTATAACTCATAATTATAAAAACAATGATGGGGTAAAGGAGAAGATACTTTTGATAGAAGATCAATGTTAGAGACTTTTGATAGGAGATCAATGTTAGAGACTTTTGATAGGATATCAAAGAAAGAGACTTTTGATGAGAGATCAAAGTGAAATCCCTTGGTGAGAGATCAAAGTCAAGAGTTTTGGTGAGATACCAAGATTGAGGATATCAAAGAAGGAATTTTTTTAGTTTGAGGAGTGTAGGAGAAAAGAAGGAATTTTTATTGCACTAGAGTGAGGAGATCTCATAGGTTGGGTGAAGAGGATTGGATCACAAAGGACCATGATTCAAGATATTGGATATCTTGATAAGGAATTCCATCTGGAGGTCATATAGGTTAAGGAGGAGAGAGAGAAGAAGCAACAAAATGTGGGTTTTCGTCGATATAATCCACATGGAAGATTCGAATCGTAAGGAGCTTGTCGTACACATTTTTCTTATAAATACGTGGATTTACGATAGTGGTGTTTCATGTTAAAATGTAATGTCACAATATGTGGACAGCATGAACAAATTCCAAAGATATATTCTCGGTGTGCAAATAATTTAGTTCAAGACCAAAAATACCACAAGTTAGATAATAGATAACATGTTCTCGCGAGCTATCATCTTCCTCAACCAATACTATGTTTATTATGGATTCTTTTCCCGCAATATACAACACACAATCCCTACCATAGTCCATAGGACTAAGAAGAGGGGAACACAAAAGTGCATTCTTAAGTGCATGGAAATATTATTGCATGAACTCATCCCAAATGAAAGGGACCAATTTTTTCAACAAGCACATAAATCCCTTGGTTATGTCGACATAGTTTTCTATGAAACTTAGAAGGAAATTAGAGTTTCCTTGAAGACTCTATAACTAATGAATGTTACATAGGGGAGTAAATTGAACTATTGCCTCAACCTTTAAAGGATCAACCATGATCCCTTTGTTAGAGACAATAAAACCCAACAAAATCCAATGAATGAAGCAAAAGATGCACTTGTTCAGATTTAACGGAATATGATAATAATGACATATTTCAAAGATAAGACTTAGATGTGCTGGATGATATACCCTCTTGCAAGAGTGAGCAATGAGATAATACGGGTATGCTTAAACAATGTTCTTCAAATCATGGAAATTGAAAGACATGGCCTGCTAGAATGTAGGTCCAACATTTTTTTAGGGAAAAAAGAATTTTCTTAAACATGAAATTCCCCAAAGCACATATGAACGCTATCTTATGTTGATCCTTGAGACGGATATGAATTTGATTATACCCAGAAAATCCATCCATAAAGGAAAATATTTTTCTTCTCGCATAATCATTGATAATCTACTCAATGAAAGGTGTGGGGAAGTTTTCCTTCGAACACGCTTTTTTCAGATCATAAAAATCCATACAAGAACATATGTTCCCTTGCCTCTTATCTACTAGAACGGGGTTTGACACCCATTCAATAAGAGGAATTGGGTAAATAAAACCTTCCTTAAGAAAATTTTCTACGTTATCCTTTATAGCTACTGCCTTCTTGGGATTTACTTGGGGTTTACTAGTCATAACTTCTACTGAACTGGCTTGGCATTCTTGTAAGTACAAATCGCATGTTAAAAAATGCGGAGGTCAATTTGCAGCATTTCCTCGTAGGACTAGGAAAAATGTTGTGAAACTATTTAAATAAAGAGTTATACATATGGATATCTTCGAATAACACTCCACAACAATAAAAATGTTTTCTACGATGCCAGGGGTCTTAGAGATGTTAATCAGAATAGTTTATGATATTTTATCCATGTTCCTCTCAGCATAAAAACTGCACTTTTCCAAGGGGTTCATGATTGATTGACACCTCCACTCACATATAATCAAAATTCCCTAGCTTCAACTCGATTGAGTTCTTGGAGGAAATAAGATCAATGATGGATATCCTCCCATGGTCATTCTGGCCCTGTCATTTCCTATATAATGGATTCTTCAAAATGAAATAAAGTTTCAAGTAAATCGAGAGAAGTTGAAGAATTATGGTCCCAAATTGGCTTAGGAAACTGATCATCTTCTTCCATCCACGAACGACTTATAGGATCAAATTATGCAATAGCCTGTTGGATTTCTTAATAAGTGATCTATGTTGTAGACAGTGGCATGGCCATACTAGTATGCACAAGACCTTCCATCCATTCGCATGGTGAGTGTAACACCCATGTATCTTCAAAATACGTAATTCTAAATTAATGTACCCGTGTAACAAGGACCAAGGGGCTTGATTTTGAATAACTGACTAGGGTTGCACAAATGTATAAAATTGGTGTTGGGAAATTAAAATTTCCCATAAACAAAGGGAAAATTCCAACACCAATGCTATCAGGTTTCATCTGATATTTTTTGATCAATGAGACCATAGATCTTGGATTTTCTATAGAGTTAGAGAGGTTGAATGAAATCTGGTCTATCGTTATGGTGTTCCTTTCATAAGGGAATCACAAGAATAAAAAATATGATGAGACAATAGTCGTCATTGCATAAGTCCAACTCCTTCCTAACAAAATGTTATATTCAAGTAGAGCATCAACTACGTCAACTTCAATAAAAACGAGCTTTCCTCCTAACTGGATAGAAAAAGAGGAAATGAGACCATGTGATCTAAACAATCCTCCATCGAATGTGGTTAACACAGTAGGATATGGGGTAAGCTTGGGAGATCTAATCTATTTCTAGCAAGACAATGAAATAACTCATGTCGAAGTTCCTTCGTCAACTACAGTTCATCCAATAATGTGTTTCATGTACACAACATTAATTTAGAAGGATACATGATAAGGAATACAAGGCTTCACCTCTGTGGCGTCAAAATTAATAATGAGATGATTAAAAGAGTCAATAGTCCATATCATGGAGAAAAATGCATCTCGTTGTGTAGGAAAAATGTGTAGCACCTCTAGTATTGACATAACACATCGCATATGAACCAAGTCCTCAACAAAAGAATAGCTGGGTGCAACAAAGTTTCCCTACAAGTCCGCAACAATAGAATAGTTGGGTGCGGATTGATCATTTGGGTTGTGTTATGCACACTTATACACACCTTTTGGTATGCTTGACAGTGTTTCCTTCTCAGGATTCTCTATATGGAGATAATTTCCAGGATTCAAAGTTTCTTTCCCCTTAGACGTCGACTCGGGATTACCATAATCACAATTTCTGGTCAACAAATAAACCTCCTCCTTATGGTTCACCATTGTTACACATTATTTTCGTCATCCCTATGATTGTTAATGATGTAAACCTATCTGTTGCCTTCAGAGGGGTTAGTGGCCTGAGTTCTCGAAGAGAGAAGGGAGAAGAACTTTTCCTGAGAAAAGAAGTTGCATTTTCCCTTGTAAAAACCCCATAAAAAAGGAAGTTCGCAGGTTGCTATATAGGCAGGGTGTGAGAATGTCTGATTCTCGCAGGTTGCACCATAGCCGAGTTGCGAGATGTTCACAGGTTGCTCTATAGGAAGGGTGCGAGAATGCCTACATGTGGGAAAAAAAAGCGTTTTCTCGAATCTTCTAGAAGGAGAAACTTCTATGGTGAGGTGGCATCCGAGTGGTTTATATCTTACTCGCTTTCATGATTTAGCGGGATCATCCTAACCTCCTCACCTTATCCTCTTCAACTTATAAAAGGAGAGGAGTTCTCATGGAGAAAGTTAGCTTGGTTAGCTTTGGAGCTTTTGGGATTAGCTTGGCTAGATGAGCCACTTTGTCAAGATAGATTGTGAATATTATCAGATCTATGCTCAGAATTCTTGAAGTGGAAGTGTGTGGGGAACGAAGGACAGTTGGAAGGGACCTTATGACATCAAGGCCATGGTTGTAATCTCTCTTTCACATTTAATATGATACAGTAATATGATTCTTTCCTATAAATCTTGTTGTATTTTACTGTATGATTCCTTGATCACATACGTAGGTTTATATTGAGTTTATGTTATTACTATCACTTTGGTTGGTTGTGTTCTTTTGCAAGTTCATCGTTTTATGAGCATTGGAATGGAGCTAGGATGGCGATAGCGAGAGGAAGTGACATTTAAATGGTATGTCACCTATCCCTCTTTAGTTAGTAAATTCAATATTTAAAACTTAAGGAAAGTGTCATGTTCTGGTGTGTTTTGTTCTAGATCTAGGTGGATCTAGGGAGATCAGTTAGTGTCTGCACCTACCGATTTGTCCGATAACAAAATTGGTGACTCCACTAGGGAACAAATTGTTTCCTAGTTAGTCTATTTTCTCTTCCTTTGATTGCTTGTTTTCTGGTCTCTGAGTCTGTGGGACATCCATCCAGACTCTCTGGATCTAGAAGTTCACTTAGATTCCCTGTCCTTTTTCAAAATTTTCTTTGATTACAGACATTCTCGCACTGTACCTCTCTATGGCCTGCGAGAACCATTGATGTTCGCACCCTGCTGTTAGATCAAGTGAGAACTTCTCGCACCCTACCAGTGTCTAGCCTCCGAGAATACCTAATTCTCGCACTGTAATCTACTGCTAGGATGCGAACTTGTTTGTAAACTTTTTTGGATTGGGTCTTGTCATCGTTTGATGTCCAGTTTTTCTTTGATCAGCTAGATTGAACTTTTGGAGCCTATATTGATCTGTTTACAGTCTGCTTGACATTCTTTGAGTTGCTTTTAGCCACTTTTTCTTTGTTTGGTTTTGAAGGATTAATCTCTTGCTTTGAGTGTCTTTCAATTACAAAGCGTGTGTTTTCTTTGGAATTGTTTAGGGAAAGATCATATTTCTCCTAAATAGTTTGCCTTAAAAGAAAACTTTTAGTTTGGGTTTCTTTGTTTTAAGAAAGTTCATTATTTATTTTAGTGAAATTTTTGAAACAAAAAGATTTAATTTCTTGCTTTATATTATATTGGGGGCATCCTTGCATTTGAAGTAGCGAAATTGCATGATTCTTGGCATTTTTTGATCTTAAATTATGAAAACATTTCCCCCTCATGGCCGGGGGGGGCCATGAATCGTGCATTGGTGTTCAGTACTTTTTTCTCATTTTTTGAGAATCTTGATATTGATGAGTTTAATATATTTTGGGACATCGTGCATATGGGAATGATAAATGTTTTCTCCTTCTCGTAGGATAGCTTTCATCGAAATGAAAAGATTGCATCTTCATATGTTTGCATAATTTTCAAGTCGGTCAAAACACCATATTGTCCATGCCATCTTCCTTTTGGGTAACAAAATCCATAAAATAAAGTGCTTATAAAAATTGATTAGACATTTTTATCTTTTTTGGTAGAAAACCTACATTAGATTAGTTGTAGGGCTTTGGAATAGGTGTGAAACATAACTTTCCAAAGTTGCAAAAAAACATAGAATCTTGAGTTAGGGAGCAGTTAAATCCACTTATTACATTTTGTCCTGGGAAGCCCTTCTAACACAAGGGTCAATCACGAGGTCGCATTGAGACTGGAAGAGTTACTCACCCTGCTTTGTTGGTCTTGGTGTAGAGGTTGCGTGTATTATGGGGGTCGCTTGAGAGGTATACCCACAATGATGAGTTGAAGCCTTTCAAGTTGATTTCGGGCTAGATACCCTGCCTTTGCGCATGGATCGGACTGTCGACTGTTTCCCCAGGCAACACTGTAGTGATTGGTAACCTTAGTGGCCTATCTCTCTAGGTTCTTTACACGAGGTGACTGTGATGGGGCAAGTCTTCACGGTACCTGGAATCGACGTCGGCCAAACTCACTCGGGCTCCTTGGAGGGTATACCCACGATTATGTGTGGGATCTTGCACCAGGGTGTAAGTTTGTTAAGAAGGTCGTCAATGTAACTTTTCCACCCACTCTATCTTAGCCCATTATTACATTGTTCCGACGACTGTTGGATTTCATCACCAACTAGTGTGCTCATTGTAAGAAGGTTTTGTTTGTTTGCTTGCTTCCTATATTTGTAGCGTGTGCTGTTTGTTTTCCCTAGCAGGCTCTAGGTTGGATATTATTTAATGGCATTAGTTCCCGGAATGACCAATGAAGGAACCCCTGCTCTAGGGGAAACTTTTATTTTTCCTTCTTATGGAAACATTGGTCCTCCTCATATTGCTACTTTGAGCCTTCCAGGCCTCACGATTGGATTGTCGGTGTGGTTGTTTTCCACTCAGGTAATCCCGAATGCAGTAAGTGCTTCGGTCACAAGCACTTCCCCCCAAGAGCATCAACCTCATGTTGATCCTTCACCTTCTTCACCAGTAAGGTCTTTTTCACCTTCTTCGCTTGCAATGTTGCCTTTTGTTTCATCTTCTTCGTTGGGTGAAAGTCCTGAAGCTAGTAACCTGGTGAATAAGAAGAAGAAGAAAAGAAAGATTAAGAAGAAGAAAGATAAGTGAGGGTCAAAACCTCCAACCACTGTCAAACATGTTGGAAAACAACCAGTTACTGTTAATCGTGTTGGGAGTGTTGATGATGTCAAGATCACCCAAACAACCCATAAGCCCAAGTACCCTTGCAGTCTTTGTAAGGGTAGCCATCTTCTTAAGGAATTCCCTGGTCTATCCAAGGTTATAGAAGCATGGTCTACACATCCTTGCCAACCCATGTCATTAGCCTCTGAACAACATGTTGATGACTTTCCGTCGTCTAGTCATGATACGGTTGGGAAGAAGAAAAGTAGAGTAAAGTTCCCGTGTATGTTATGCAAAGGGAGTCATCTCACTCACCTTTGTCCTCATATGGACGAAGCCTTGAAATTACTGGAATACATGACTGTTTCACAGCCTCAACTTCCAGCTGCTTACTGTAAGCTTTCTCTCAACCCTCCAATAGTTGATGGAAAGATCACTCCGGTCCCTTCATCGGTCAATCCGGTTGATCAAGTCATCAATCTGGTTACGTCCTTAGTTGAACTAGTTGACAAAGTGGTTGATCCGATACCATCCTCGGTCAATCCCACTCTCCCCTCAGAGATTGAAACCCAGGTGGTCAATCTGTTTCCACCTGTCGACCCCATTCTCCCCCTGGAGAATGAAACCCAAGTGGTCGATCTGATCTCTCCATCTGTTGATCCTACTCTCCCGTTAGAGAGTAAACCCGATACTGCCAACATTTTTCTCGTTGATACAAAATCTCTTGTGCCAAGGGGTATTTCTCCTTCTCCCGTAGGACCCCCTCCATGTAATGAGGCCATCCATTTTGATTGGGGTGTGCTAACTGGACCTCGTCTTCCCTCTCACATTCCTTTCCAGATTACAGTACAGGTTTGTGGTCGAGACGTTCCTCAGACACTGATAGATGAAGGTTCGTCTGTTAGTATTTTGTCCTCTATTGCTTGGCAAGCTTTGGGTTGTCCTCCACTTGCGACGATTACAAATAATTTGTTAGCTTTTAACAAAAGAACTAGTCAACCTTTAGGGACCCTTCCCCAGTTTCCTATAACTTTGGGAAGGAAAACTGTCTTTATCGACGTCATGGTAGTCCAAGACCCCTTGGATTTTTCTTTACTCCTTGGGCAAGATTATGTCTATGCCATGAAAGCTATTGTGTCTACTCTTTTTCGTGTGATATCTTTCCCTCACGATGGACGAGTTGTGACTATTGATCAACTTTCATTCATTGACCCCAACTAGATTGCCTCTCTAAATGGTTATTATATGCAGATGGTATCGCCCACGCCACAGGTCAATTATGTGGCGTTGTTGCCCATGGCTTCAACTTCTGATGACTTAGATCCAGTAGTTGACATGGTGATATCTTCGATAGGGTTGTTAGAGCCTGATCTCTTTACTCTTGTCATGACCCACAACATGGTGTCCTTCCAGAGTGTGTTTCTTCCTTCCATTGAAGACCTCTTGGAAGCCATGCCCGAGTTTTGTCCCTTGACATGGTCTCCTTATGGAGCATTGTCCTCTTGGTATCCATGATCAAATAGGTCATCGAGGATAGTTTTTACGTCTCTGAGGCAACCTCGTTAAAAAATGAAACAAAGGTTTTTGAGCATGGTTTTCTGATTTCAAGCTCATTAAAAAATGAAACCACTTCCGAGGATAGTTTTTGCGTCTCTGAGGCAACCTTGTTAAAAAATGAAACAGAGGTTTTTGAGCATGGTTTTCTGATTTCAAGCTCGTTAAAAAATGAAACCACTTTCGAGGATAGTTTTTTGTGTCTCTGAGGCAACCTCATTAAAAAATGAAACAGAGGTCTATGAGCACGATTTTCTGATTTCAAGCTCGTTAAAAAATGAAACCAGACTTGAGCATGTTTTTTTTTTCATTTCAAGCTCGTTAAAAAATGAAACCACATGAGGATAGTTTTTGCATCTCTATGTAAACCTCATTAAAAAATGAAACAGAGGTTACGAGCATAGTTCTTGTTTCTATGTCAAGCTCGTGAAAAAATGAAATAGTGTTCCCCCTCTCTGTTTGAGTCAAGTCCTTCGTCTAGTATTTGAAGCTTCCTTTCCTCCGCCTTTGTCGTTGGATGAAACAAAGCTTGGGGGGCAATACTTCCAGCCTCTAGAATTCATGTTGAAGTAGAGCTGCTAGTTTGTTAAGATGGGGGCTAAGTACGAACCATCCATGTGTTATGCGTTGGGAAGTCCAAGCATAGTTTTCTATGGTTCAAGCTTGTGTAAAAATGAAACCACCTACCTCAAGCATAGTTTCCTCTGGTTCAAGCTTGTGTAAAAATGAAACCAGGTCCAAGCACAGTTT
>ML784993.1:526296-543120 GCA_009831015.1 Picea engelmannii
TTCCTATAAAGCTTGTTGTGTTTTATTGTATGATTCCTTGATCACATACATAGGTTTATATTGAGTTTATGCTATTACTATCACTTTGGTTGGTTATGTTCTTTTGCAGGTTCATCGTTTTATGAGCATTAGAATGGAGCTAGGATGGAGATAGTGAGAGGAAGTGACATTTAAATGGTATGTCACCTATCCCTCTTTAGTTAAGTAAATTCAATATTTAAAACTTAAGGAAAGCGTCATGTTCTGGTGTGTTTTGTTCTAGATCTAGGTGGATCTAGGGAGACCAGTTAGTGTCCGCACCTACCGATTTGTCCAATAAAAACCATATTAATGAATGACATTGATCCATTCAAAAAGGGTGCATTTTGGGCACCCCCTTTCATATTTCCACTAGAAGAGCCTTCCTGCATATTATGTCCATGTGGAAATGGGCTCTTCATCACAATAGGTTCTTTCTTCACTAACAAGCATTGAGTCTCTTCCATATTTGGGCATTGATGGGTAAGGTGATATTCACTACAAATATTACAAGGGAATTTCACCTTCTTCTTCCAACATTTGCATCATATTTTTCATTTTTATTGATGTTTCCACCTCCTTTGTTATCCTTACCCTTTTTATTCTTCCCTCCGTATTGTTGGGTACCCTTCAAGGTCGTGGATTGTTTGGTGAGAGCATCTGATGATTAGCTGCTAGAAATAGTCAAAGTCGTGGCTTGACCGGATGCATGTGAATGAATGGTCATCTATTGCATCTAGTTCATAATCAAATCTATTGTAGTCCTTTTGAAAAAACACGGCAATGTCATCAACATGTGGTTTGGACTTTGCTTTCAAAGGATCGAAATTAGGTTGCGGTGCATCTTGTATAATCACGTAAATTATACTAGATCGTGAGTAGATTAAATCTAATTGATGGGCCCTACATATTACATCCTCTTTACATGAAAATATTGATGTGGATACATATTTAGAGATGTAAGGAAATAAGGACTCGAGGAACCATTCCAGCAAGAAATCAGTAGCGAATTTGACTTTCATCAGCCTCTTTTTCCTCTGCCACTCTTGGATATGATCTAATGTGTGAGTGGACTTATCATGTTTAAGCATGAATAGGAGATCAATGTTCGCATTGTACTAGACATGAAGCTATAAGTGATTAAGGAAGATGAAGGTTAGATAGTGAAACATGTGAATTATTTCATCATCAAGTTCAATGTATCATTGTTATAGCCCTAAAATTCCCTACCTATGCATACATGGCATTGGCCTTTCTACTTGCACAATTTTCCAAACTACTCCTAAGGATATCTCTTTAAAAAACCATTTTTGGAGCATGTACGTGCCCTGTTGCATGATTACCTACATAAATACACTAGTTGCATGCTAGATATCATGCATACATATGCTAGTTGCATACTAAACAACCTACGTTTACCTCGAAAAGTTGCAAGAAAAAAATTTGCAAGGAATTCGACGGAGTTTATAGGTTATCAAGGGTTTCCCAACCAATTCACCTATTGTAGCCCCTCCCCAAACCGAATAAATATCCCTTTTTCATATAAAATGAGGTCTTGGGGTACCATTCCAACATCAAGCATTAAAATAGAGAAACTCTGCCAAAATCCCTTCCCCCTCTTATTCCAAATATTGCATACCTTTCTAAGATTTGGCCTCAGTATTCCCTCTTTATCCATTTCTCCTATACAATCCATTCCCATGCCCTAAAGTGATTAGTCGATTTTGAGATAAGGCCTTGGGATGATGCATTTGAAAAAACATTAAGAGGATCCAGCACCTGATTCACGAAGCATTGGCCGTTAAATAAAAGAATCATTTTCATGTACCAAATATTATGTGTTTATGATTTTCATTTGATTTATGCATAATGGTTTATATCTAACCCTAATATTGATGAGTAGAGATAGAATATGTGTAGCATTTTTTTCCTAAGTGTTCCTACAGGTTAGATTTGGGAGGATACCAACAACTTGGAAGCTACAAAGATAGAGGAGGTCTACATCGAATGTAAGACCAAAGGTACTACTTCTAACCTACTTTCTTATCTCGTTCTGTTCATTTTTTTGGAGTGTTTTGGGTAGTTTAGAATAGGATTGTCTTTTAAGGGATATCATAGCTCGCCTGTACTTTGACCCTGGTATAGTAATACGGGGATTTTCCCCACTAGCATAATTGGAAACTCCAATGGGGAGTCTCTCTAGGGTTTTAGAGGGAGGTTTTTTTTGTTTTTATTGGTTTCTTTATAGCCTTTTGAGTTTTTTTATCAAGTCCACTGAGTCTTTTAAGGGTCTCTGGTCACCTGCAAGGTGCCTACCAGATTTCCTTGCCCAGCCAATCTACCTAGAATTTTTATTTTGGAAAAATATTAGAGGTGTACGTGCCCTACTTTGGCTCAGCCCGCGTACATACACAATATGCACAATAGACAAATTGTGTACATATGCAGGTTGTTGATGCAACAACCCACGTGTCTATGTCTTGAATTTTTTTTTAAAAAGATAATTTTTTTCTCTTCCCTGACAGAAGCTTTAGGCTTCCCAAGGCTTTCTTAGATTTTACAGAGTCTCTATTTTTTGGCCTCAACTTGGGTTAAATATTCGTTTTCAAATTGTTTCTTGATTTTCTTTTGTTTTCACTAGAGGTTTAGAGTGAACTTTCAAGTTTTAGATCCTCCTTTGATTTCTTTTTTAAACCCTGCATTTACACAGTCAGCCTAGGGTCTCTTTCAATATTGGTTTATGTTTTCTCTTTTTCCTGTTTTGTGCTTTGAAAAAACAAAAAGGAATTTTTACTTTGTTTTTTTTCTTGTTAAAGCAGTTCAAAAAATAAAAAAGAATCGTTGTATTTATTTTGGTAACATAGCCTAGGTTGTTTGTTTGAAAAATAAAAGAGTCTCAGTTTGAAAGTTATTTCTTTCTTTCATGGAAGTATAAGTAGTCTTTCATAGTCAAACGAAAGCACTTTTTGGGAAAATTTCAACTATAAGATCTTGAAACATTAATTTGAAAAGTTGATATTTACAAAGGGTTTTACAAGTTTTTTCTTTAAATTCGAAGTGTCCTTTTTTCTTTTAAATGATCTAAAGTTTTCTCTTCTTTTCGTCGCTTCAAAACACCACTAGTTGCATGACCACATCCTTTGTGTAAATCAAGCCTATAAAATTAACTCTTAACTTAATATATTAGACTTTTTGTTTGTAAGGTTCACCCACTAGTTTAAGCTTTTAGGGCATTGAAATAGGTGTGAAGAAGAAACTCTTCAAGGCCATTTAAAACAAGCATTGGAGTCTGAGATAGGGAGTGTCTAAATTTCAATGTTCTAAGAGTTATTCGGGACCCCCATCTAACACACAGGTTAAACACGAGGTCGCATAAGGAAAGGTAGAGGAGATAACCCCTCCAAGGCCGAACTGAGCGTAGTGAGTACTGTATATTGAGGGTCTTTCCTCATAACAATATTGATCGCATTTGCCTATGAAGCCTCGTGGACCTCGAATCCGTTCGATATGCTAAATTGTCTTCCGAGAAAATTTCTTTCGGCACCCTTGAAGAGCTTCAAACTTGTTATCCTACTCATTACGATCATCCCAACTGTCGACTGTACCAACCTAGTAATTGACTCTGAGTTGGAAACTTAGTTGCCTATTTTTATGGACCTACACATGTGACTGCGGGGGTATACCACGATACCTAGGGAAGATGTCAGGTCACACTTCATAGATTATACCCAGAGGGTGATTCCGTGTTTGAGTTTCACTTACACTAGTAAGTTTCTCTAGTGTTGATTGTCGTAACTTTCCTTCCCACTAGTTAGTTGTCTTCTTGATTTATCCTTAGGAAATTTTAGTGTGTGCTCTGTGATTCACACTATTCAAACCTTACTGTGTCGGTTGATCATTTCACAAAGTGGAAGATCAACAAATTTGTCACTCGCATAGGCTTTAGGGAATGTCGTAGGTTACTTTGGATCCACCTCTACCATCATTGAGGTGAAGACTAGATCAAGAAGGATCGTTTGAAGCAACTGAGCCAAAATAAATTGTACCCAAACTAGCTCTGAGAGAAGAGTTTCCAACCCCAGAGGAATCCATTGTTTCTGACCTATAGATCGAAGGTTTTAGGCCAACAAATCCTTCAATCATGAACTTATTGGCACCACTTTTAATTCAGATAGTCCCCCCCGAGGTGACTTCTCCTGAAGGACAATTCATTCGGCAAGCGGTGATGGAAGAAAATGTTTCTACTTTGTCACAGAGTCCTCATACTCCCGTTATGGCTACCCCTGGAGGGGGCATTGTACCTCCACCTATCAGGACAAAAGCTATGATGACACCCACAAATTTGGGTAGTGGATCAGTTCCTTTGATGGCTTCGACCACTGTTTCATTCACTCAAACTGTGATAGGAGCTCCCTTCTCATATGAGATGCCCAACTTTGACTCGAATTCAATTCTTACTTACTCTACTTTATAGACCATGGGTGTAGGGGCAGGGAGCTCTAATTATCCCTTTCAAGGATCAACCATGGGCACTACTACCCCTTTCAATTTTATTCATTATGGTGGGGATCATATACCTACTTTGTCTCATTCACTCCATGGCACGTTTCAACAATCGATCGGGCCTAACGGTAATTATAATTTATTCAGTGGAGGAAGTTTAGGACCTTCATCCTACACAACATTGGTGGGATCAATGACATTCTCTTTGTTTGGTGTGTTTGGAAACAATTCTTTTTCTTTTTCCTCCTTCTTGGCTAGGGGAAACCCTGATCTTCATCAACAAAACCCTTGTAAGTACCATTCCTTCACAGGCAACGAAAATAGGAGTATACTCCACACAAGGTCCTTGGAATCCTTGGTAGGGCTCATTTTGCTCGCAGGGGATGTCGGTTGGGGGGAACCCCTTCCATACTCAATGGAACCCCAAGAAAGGTTCAGTACATATGCCAAGAGGATCGGCTAGGATGATCCCCAACCAAGGTCCTTGGAACACTGCATAGGGATAAATCCTTTCACAATCTATGTCATCTAATTTCGGGAGTTAGATGATGATACAACAATAGACGCAATTTACTTTTCTGGTAAAGGCCATGGTTTCTACCAAAACCCTGGCCAACAATACAAATTTTCTTGGCAACTTCGTGCCAATCAAAATCTAGGTCCTCCTTTCATGTAAATATTGCACAACCAAAACTACCCTTTTTAGAAACCTTGCATTTTCTAGACTTGTCGATATTATTAAATGACCCGATCTATCATGATCCACGTTGGCCCCCCATGCCAACTAAGTTTCCTTCGAACATTCTGAAATTCGAGGGCAATCCTGGTGAATATCTGGGTGATCACGTGACTAGCTTTCACTTGTGGTGTTCATCGAACTCCTTGAAAGAATACTATGTTTTTTGCTCCTTTTTCAACGCAATATTATAAGGGGTGAAAAGAATTGGTATATCAAGCTTTCCAGCTCAAAGTACTCTTACTTTAATGACCTGGATATGTTTTTCTTGAAACATTTCTAGTTTCCAGTGAGATACGATCCTGACACCGATTTTTCGTCCAACTTCAAGTAGACTAAGGATGACCATATCTTGAATCATATACATGAATGCCGATGACGAAAGAGCTTGATTAAGGTCAAGGTCCCTCCTTCTTTTTTTCTTGATTGGTTCTGGAAGTCTTTGGTTCCTTGCGTGTCCAAAGATGTAGCAACATATGGGGTGTTTTCTGAGGAAGAGGCTATTATGAGAGCCCAATAGCTAGAACTTATTTACTCTCAGTTTTGCATGCTTTACAAGATCTTACCCAATGGGACATGGTATACTCTCGATAAGGACAAACAAAATTTTGGGCCCTACATTGATGGCATAGTGGGCTCAGCATAAATCAAGTCCATGCATTTGTTGTCCAATCAATTACAACAATTATTGATTAAACAGACTATGGCTAGCTAGACTCCTATTTTAGTAGCCCATGCATCCTAGACGTCGGATGTATAGAGTGTGCAATTGACAATTCCCAAGTCCAACTAGCAGACCAATGGAAATAAGAAACAAAAAAACAATAAGGGTAAAGGGGACACAAAGGCTTCTAACAATGCTAGCGAGGGAAAAACTAAGAAGAGGAAAGTGAAGTTTCTGTGTAATCTTTGCAAAGATGACCACTTAACCCACCTATGACCTTGGATTGTGGAATCCCATAAGTTATTGGCACAACAACAACCTGTTGTGTTAACAAAACCTTTTCCACAAGGGAAAAATATGACTCAGGCTTCTATATCCACGAGCTCGCCCGGGGGCAATCAGGGACCCCCCATGCCTAATCCTAACAACCTAGTTGTGACCATTTACATGATGAATGTTTATGCTTATTTATCAACCATGACTCGTGACTACAAAATGCCAGAATTTGTTGAGAAGGGAAAGGAGGCCTCCAACCCATTGAATCCTTTTAAAATTGAGAATATAGTGGGAGAAACAATGACTCACATCCCTAATGTAACATCCCCGGCCACCCATGTCGGGCCATGCTACACGAGAGAATGTTTTTTTTATCTCTACGTAATATACTATAACATACCCAGCATCCAACTAAGCTACGCCACATAAATTTTTTGAACTACATGCAATTAAAATATATACTCAGAGAGCTCTTGTGGATATATATATATATATATATATATATATATATATATAACGTAAACAGACAAATACATACTGTAAATACACATATTCATACAAACATGACAATAAACATATACAAGTAGCATGTACATGCAATACCCATAAATACAAAGGCAATTATAACCACACATATGATAAACCCATAAAAATAAATACGTAAATAATAATGCAGCATATAAATTTATCAGACAATTGACACTTATCTTGGTAATAATATTACCAACTGCATGAAGACCTTCCATGAACCTCCTATACTTAGAGAACACTGCTCATCACTCTCATCAGTGGGTCACCCCCGAGCTGGGACTAAACTCCACCCGGGTAAAGGGTTCCTAACCAGGCTAATGGTTCATAGAAAACATGAAAGACTCTATCACAGTTTCAAACTCAAACTAATAGCCTACATTCCTTCATTCCCCACATGCCTATCCCACCCTAGGAAGTGTTCCCCTTATGTTCTCAATAGTCCTTCAGCTGCCCCACTTCCTTTCTAGGCTTCAACAACAGGTCAGACAAGAAGTCTTAGAGCCATGTAGTTGCAGTTTAGCACCTTCAAAAAATCAATTCCCCAACAATTCTCTCACCTAGAGAGGAATTTCTAACGGGCTTGAAAAACTGCCTCTTGAATATCCCATAGGCTTGACAACCTGCCTCATCAGTATCCCATGGGCCTGACAACCCGCTTCTTCATTCCAACTCCCAAGATAACTAGCTACACAAACATGAATGGCTATGGATACCAGTTCTGATACAATGAAAGGAAGTATGGAGGACAACTGACTACATGAGTGAAAAGGTCATGGAATCATGGTTGAATGATGGAAAGAATGATGGAAAATGAACTAAGTCTGAACAATATGTATGCATGTCCCCAACTTGACACTTGTCATGCTGGAAGCTACTTTGGCCCACTCGTCCCCAACTTTGGAACTTAGGATAAAATAATTATCCATACTTTATACTTTAAGAAATATTAATATAATATTCTTTTTTGGCTTAATCTCCCTAGATTATCCCTTTTCCTTAAATTTTAGCCCCCACCCTTTCCCTACTAGTGGAGTTTAGTCCCCCATTCCCTTTTATCATGTTTGGTCTGCGTGCAGTGATGTATTTTATATTAATGATGGGACAAATACAAAAACAGGTGCACTGGCCTTTAACATCTAGGATCTCTGTCCTAATCAAAACATTAACATCTAGCTTATAATAACTGGCTCATCAGCCTATAAAACAAAGTATATACATAAATGCTCCTTGGCCTGAAAATCGCGCGCACTTAAGTTGTTGCGCGCGGTATCCTGGAATGTGCACATTTCCACATTTTACTGTGCAGTACATGCGTGCACTATGCTATGAATGATGCATACAAAAATAATATCAAACAGCTCACCAGCTTAAGTACATTTGCATTTACATTTACAATTGGGTTCGGCCTAGGGGTATTACAATCCCCTCCCCTTATTTATGCAATATCCTCAGTGCATTATGTAAACACATACAACAAAATTTTCAAAAATACTCAAAAAGATGCGGGTATTCTACCCGCATTGCATCCTCATCCTCTCAAGTAGCGTTCTCAGGACCATACCAGGTCCATTGGACCTTTACAAGCCCTATGGCTCGAATCTTGAGTTGTTTGATTTTTCGGTCCAAAATGCATACCAAATGCACTTGAAAAGCACCTTATTGCTCCACCTGAATCACATTCCAATCAATAACATGATTAGCATAATGTATATATTTCTTGAGCAATGATACATGGAATATATTATGAACAGACATAGATGCAGGTAATGAAACCATATAAGCTATTGGACCAATCCTCTCTAGGATTTCAAATGGCCCAGAATAGCGAGCTACCAACTTTGAACAATTTCCCAACTTCAGGGAACTTTTGTTGGCTTTCACTTTCAAAAATACATGGTCTCCCACTTTAAATTCCCTGTGAGTTATGCCCTTATCATCAAAAAAATTATGCCTGTCTTGGGCAACCTTTAAATTTTGTTTTATTTTTATCATTTTCTCCTCTATTTCCCTGAGAAAATATGGCCCAACCACTGCTATGTCTACTGGTTTATCCCATCTTACTGGTGTGTTGCACTTTCTTCCATAAAGTGCCTTGAATGGGCTCATCTTTAGAGATGCTTGGTACCCATTGTTATAAGAAAACTCTACCAAGTGTAGGTAGCCTTCCCATTTTGATGGTTTATCCATCACATACATCCTCAACATATCTTCAATCACTTGATTCACCCTCTTTGTTTGTCCATCTGATTCTGGATGATAGGCTGTACTAAAATTCAAATTTGTTCCAAACAAATTAAATAATCCTTTCCAAAAATTTGAGGTAAATTTTGGATCTCTATCAAACACAATTGTCTTGGGTATTCCATGTAATTGAGCTATTTCCCTCATATAAACATCAACAATTTTGGATGCCTTGTGAGTGAGCTTAACTGGAATAAAATGGGAAACTTTAGTAAGCTTATCCACCACTACCATGATAGAATCATGTTGCTTGTTTGTTCTGGGCAGTTTGGTGATGAAATCCATTGTTACAATTTCCCATTTCCACTCAAGAATGCGTAATGGATGTAGCAAACCATATAGGTTTCTATGCTTAGCCTTCACCTTTTGACATTCCAAACATTTGGCAATAAAATCAGCAACCTCTTTCTTCATTCATGGCCAATAATATTGGCTCTTGACAGCTACAATAGTTTTCTGATAACCTAGGTGCCCAGCATAAGGTACATTATGCATTTCCCTCAATATCATATTTTTCAATTCATTAGAATTTGGTACATAAATTCTTCCCCTGTACATGATAATTTCATGATTATCTGGCTTGTATTCTTCAATTTCCTGCTACAATTTACCTTGCTGTAATTTTGCCACTAATTCCTTGTATTGAAAATCTAAATTTGCAGCCTCTAAAATTTAGTGTTTCAAATCTGAGTGGTACATGCTAATGGTTGTAGCATTCATTTCATGCACTCTTCTGTTGAGTTCATCAACCACTTTGTTCTCTTTCCCCTTGATATGATTTATATTAAAGTCATATTCACTTAGAAATTTTAACCATCTGCTTTGCCTAGCATTTAGATTTGGTTGGTCAAATAAATATTTTAGACCATTATGGTATTTCCTCAGCTCAAACCTTTTCCCCATGAGGTAGTGTCTCCATTTTCGCAATGCATGCACTATGGCTTCCAACTCCAAATCATGAGTGGCATAATGTCTTCCATGCTCCTTCAACTTCCTTGATTCAACATATGACAAATCCATTTTGAGTGAGGACTCCACCAAGTCCTTCTTTACATGCATCTGTGCATACAATGAAGTCTTCATTTGGGTCTGCAATCCTTAGTATTGGAGCACTTGTTAACTTTTTTCACAATCCAATGTCCATTGGAACTTCACACCCTTTCTTTGAAAGGAAGTGATTGGGTGTGCAATATTTGAGAATCCTTCAATAAATCTCCTATAGTATCCTGCAAGTCCCATGAATGCTCTGACCTCTGTCACATTCCTTGGCACTAACTATTCTCTAATGGATTCTATCTTCTCAGGATCCATTGTTATCCCATCCTTTGAAATGATATGCCTTAAATAATGAATTTTCTTTTAATAAAATGAGCACTTGTTCAATTTGACATACAATTGATGCTCCCTTAATACTTGTAATACCATCCTCAAGTGTTGTTCATGCTCTTCCTTCGACTTACAATATATAATAATGTCATCTAAAAAGGCAATGACAAACTTATCTAAGTATTCTCTGAAAATTTCATTCATTAAAAACATGAAGACAACTAGTGCATTTGACAACCCAAATGGCACCACTGTGAACTCACAATGACCATACCTTGTCCTGAAAGCGGTCTTTCTGATATCTTCCTCTTTAATCCTTACCTGATGGTATCCTAACCTGAGATCTATCTTTGAAAATATCTTTGCATCCTTCAATTAATCAAAAAGATCATCAATCCTTGGCAGAGGATACTTGTTCTTTAGAGTCACTTTATTCAACTGTCTGAAATCTATGCACAATCTTAATGTTCCATATTTCTTCTTCACGAACAAGACTGGGGCACCCCAAGGTGACACACTTGGGCGTATATACCCCTTCTTCAGAAGTTCTTCAAGATGCATTTTCAACTCCTTCATCTCGGGTGTACTCATTCTGTAAGGAGTCTTTAACACTGAATTTGCTCCAGGCATTAAATTTATAGAGAAATCAATATCTCTCTTTGGGGGTAGTACTGGTACCTCTTTGAACACATCTTCAAAATCTTCCAGGATTTAATGATCCTCCAATTTTGGCACCTTATCTTTAGGTGTCTCTTCCATATGAGATGCAAATATTTGACACCCTTTTCTGTAACATTTCTTCAGCTGCAATGTTGGAATTTCTCTGATGGTTACTACCCTCGGGATTCCCTAAACTCTCCTTAGGTTCCCTTTCTCATCTAAACAAGTAAATTCCTTGTTATGGCAGTCTAGGATATCATGATCTTGGTCCAACAAATCCATCCCAATTAGGCAGTCATAAGAACCTAAAGGCAATATGTTCAAATATACCTTGGTGTTCAATCCATTCATGTCGATAAGACATGACTTAATCATCTCATTAAATTTTCTTTTGGCTCCGGTAGCCAGCTACACCAACCAAGATTTTCCATGCTTACTTCTTGGAAAATGAAAACGTTTCACCCTCTTAGGATCTATATAACTATGACTAGCCCCTGAATCAATTAAAATAACAATGGTTTGGTTGTTGAGCATACCTTCCACTTCAATCATATGTGACTAATACTCTACTTGCATGTTGTCTAGGGTTGCATAGATCCTTGGTACATTTATGCCCATGTCCTCCACTCTTTCATCTTGTTGTACATTGTGGACAATCCTCACTTTTTCACCTCTGTGAGGACAATATCTGAACATATGATCTCCTTTACAACCCCAACATTGAATAGGTGATTTTCTTGGTCTTTGACCCCCTATCTCAATCGTTTTGGGTTCTCTAGAAGTTGGTTGTCCCTGAGGATTATTTCTGAAGAATGGTGTCTTAGATCCCTTCTTCCTCTGATCCACCTTGGATTTATTTTTGTCTTCCCAAGCTTTTTGGAAAGTTGGCCTTGATTTTTGTTGATCATACAGGCATTTAGCTCACCTTATGGTCTCTTCCAATGTCTTTGGATCATCATACTGTATTTTTTCACTGATGAATGATAGCAGTCCACTCGAATACCTCTGAGTCTTAACTATCTCATCCTTGATGAAAGAAACATATTTCAACAATTCTAAAAAACTTCTCTCATATTCATCAATGTTCATACTTCCAAGCTTGATTTCAAATAACTCTTTCATTTTCTTGTCATAGTATCTCTTAGTTAAGTATTTCTTCTCAAAATACTTCTTGAATTCCCTCCAAGTAACACTTTCTCTTTAATGTGTTGCACCTGCACAAGATGATCCCACCACATGGATGCCTTTCCCTTGAGTTGATAGATGGCAATTCTACCTTCTGTATGAGAAGAATAATTATGCAATTGAAAATACTTTCTCATGCCCAATAGCCATGTCTCTGCATCTTCATCCTTCTTGTGATCACCATCAAATGTAGGCGGTTTGATTTTGATGATTTCTCCTCGTAGCTCATCCACCCTAGACCTCTTATGCTTCCTAAAAGAGGATGGACTTGAGATGTTGTGTTCTCTCTTATTGGAATGCCTCGGGGATTGATGGTGATGTCTACTAACACTTCTTTCTCTTCTATTCTCATTAGGAGACTTGTGACTTTTTGATTTGCAAGAGCCACTCTCCTTATCCAATTTATTTTCTATTATGTTCAAGCTCTCCAATAACTTCATGTTGAAGTCATATTGATGTTCCTTGGCTCTCATAAGCATTTCATTATCATCTTTATGGATTTTGACATCCTTCTGCAAATTTTTAATGGTCTCTACCATATTCATGTTTTCATCCCTTCCTTCTCTATGTCCCTTGGATTTTGTTCCTCCAATGCCCAAATGGACATCCATCCCTCTGATCTCATATTCCTGGATGTAAGTCCCCTGTGCCTCTTCCATTACTGTATAATCTATGTTGACTCATATCTGATCTAGTTGTTGTTAACTCTAAAAAATGCGCAACCAACAAAACTCTGTGAGGCGAACTGTTTCAATAATTTCATGAAAATATGAATCGTTTTGGTTCAATAATATATCAGAATCCTCTATTCTGATTTCCTTAAAACATTTAATACCCAGATCAATTTTATGGGTGGATATTTAAATTCCACTATCCAACATATTTCCAACGCCTACTCCCATGCTCAATTCTGAGTCTTGAGCAAAAAGTTATGGTTGTTTGAAAATTGCCCATTAATTTTTCTGTTCATTCTTCAACTTGGTGCAACTATGCACTGTAAACATGCATTTTTGCACCTACGGGATTGGATTTTTCATAGGATCTCAATTGGATTTCTTCATATACATATTATGAAAAATCTATCCAAGTTTCTCTTGGATCATGTTGTCATTGATGCCAATGGTTTGATTGATTGATGTCATTGATTGATGTCAAGTGATTGATTGATGTCAAAGGATTGATTGATTGATGATTGATGTAATATAATATGTATTTTCCTTGATGATAACGCATAGATGAATATGGATCAATGAGTTGTGATTGATATGATGAAGATGGATCAATGATTTTTCATTGATACATGATGAAGATGGATCGTTGTGGTTTCATTGGTATATGATGCATTGTTGGAAAAATGTATAGATGACTCATTATTGTATTATCATGATTGATAATATGCACAAATGGATGAACTCCAAAGTGGTTCCCTTATGGTGAAATCCCTCATGGGAAGACGCTTTACGGATTGAGTTATCCTAGAAGAATGGTTGGAGGACCCATGCTTGTATGTGGAATAATGAGATGAAAATCAAGGAAATTGTTGGTGAAACTATCCTATATGGATAGTGCTTGTCTTACCATTTTTGGTGGTATGTGGAATGTCACATAACTCCTCATGGTTTGAGAGTTATGGCCTTACGAAGATGAAGGACCCCCACATGAAGGCTTGAAGCCTTCAAGGTCAAAGAAGTCAAAGTGAACTAAAAGAAAAAATCATTATTTAAATGATAAAGTAAAGTGACAAAGTCAAAGTGGATTATTTAAATAATAAAGAGAAGTGACAAAATGAAGAAATGATAAAGTAAGGTGACAAAATCAAGAAGGTATATTTAAATGATAAAGTATTGGAGAGTCTTCTATTTATGGAAAGTGGTTAACCCTAAAAATAAGAAAAATAGGTTAAGTGACCTAAAAGAAGAAATCATTATTTAAATGATAAATTAAGGTGACAAAGTCAAGGTGGATTATTTAAATAATAAAGAGAAGTGAAAAAATCAAGAAATGATAAAGTAAGATGAGAAAATCAAGAAGGAATATTTAAATGATAAAATATTGGAGAAATTTCTATTTATGGAATGTGGTTAACCCTAAAATAAGGAAAATAGGTGAAGTGACCTAGAAATGGGTTAAGTGACCTAAAAATGGGTTAAGTGACATAGAGGATGAAAGTATAAATAAGATAGCAATGGTCTCTTGTAGATCATCCTTTTTGTGGATCAATGGAGAGCTTCTTGTGAGAATACCTTTTGGAGTATTGATGGAGAGCTTCTTGAGCATTTTTGGTGTGGAACACTTGAGCATATTGAATATATATAGGTGAATGAGGTAACCAAGGATATCCAAGCCTAATTTCAGAAGGAAGGTGAATAAAAGAGGGCCGGAATTGAAGGGAGGATAAATTATTTTGATGATGTTTTCTAAGATATGTTATTTACAGGTCATCTCACCATTTTCTCTATAACTTGTTTTCTATAACGATTCAGACTGTGAAATTTCTATGCCATTGAGAAAACATACCCAAGTATCTGTGGTAAAAAATTCAACTTGTGGGTCGTTGAATTTTGGGAGTTACACTCTGTGGAAAATAGTGTTTGTGGCTAGTCCTGAAAGTAGTCAAAAACAGGTGTTTCGTGTAAAAATGTCATAACTTCTTCATAACAAATCCAAATTAAGTGAGACCAAATGTGTTGTTTAGGGTAATGTATGTAGTATGTTTTGTAATAGTTTTAGATCAATTCAACAAATATTTTGTGTGGGTCACGCTCTACAGGGTCGCTCTCTAGAATAAGACAGAATTCAGCAAGGCATGTCATTTTTGTTATACCTCCTTTTTATGAGAGGTTCCATGTAGTTCCACCTGGAGGAATTGCATAAAAAACACTGAAGAAAATTGTGTATTAGTTTCAAATATTTATTTATTACAGGTACAAAGTTATGATTATTTCAAGTTGGGGTTGTTGACTAATCCAAAACTAGTCATGGTTGAGACAAGCAGTTGATGAGTTGGCACATACATGAGGTGTATAGTTGATGATGTTGGTACATATTGATGAGTAATTGTTGATGAGTAGTTGACACATTATTACTAGATACTTGGTACATGGTTGCATGCACTTGTTTATGGTACAAGTTGATTACAGGTTGTTTGGCACAGGTTGGTGCATAGTTGATGCACTTGTTTATGTTGACAGATTGATATATGTTGAGGATTGTTGCCTCATCTCAATTGGTGCTGAGAATGTAATTTGAGTCTTTCATATAGATCTGGTGCTCTTGTAGATTTGTACTCTATTTAGTTGTTGCTGAAAAACCCCCAGATTAAAGTCCATAATAAAAGGAAAAATTGTACGTACATCTTGAGTTCTTTGTGTTCCTTGTGGAGATGATTTGTTGATGATATGTTGCTGATATATGTTGTTGATATGTATTCACATATAACTGATTATAAATGAAATAAATGAGTAATGAGCAAATGTTGAATGTTAACTAAGGAGTTTTTGTGTAAGAGGGAAGTTTTGGGAAAAAAATCCTCACACTCATTCACCCCCCCCCCCTCTAAGTGTGGTAGGTGTGTCCAACAATTGGTATCAGAGTGGGTCTTCACTACAAGCCTTAACAAGCTTGAAGGAGATCCATAGACACACAAATGGATGATGAAGTTCCAATCATTGATGAGGAAAACTATTCTACTTGGAGAATAGAGATGAGATTACCTTTAAAGACAATGGGAGTAACAATTTGGAAGGCAGCCATTGGTGGATCAGTTTCATTGAAGAACAAGTCAAAGTTTGCAGCTCAAAGGGAAGGAAAGAAGAATGATGCATTGGCTCTCAAGACCATTCTTAGTGGACTCCCAAGCCCTATCAAAGATAGCATGGGACAATGCACCTCCGCCAAGGATCTATGGCTAAAGCTAGAGGAAACATATCAAATCAAGAAGGAGAAAGAAAAAATTGAAGATCACTCCATCAAGATCACTAAAAGTAAAGAATCTCCAAAAACTCTTGAATGCATTATTTCTAAATGTGATTTTGAAAACATTTCAAGTGAAGATAAAGAATCAAGTGATGATGGCACAAAGGAAGATCTTGAAGACATTTCAAATGAAGGAAAAGAATTATGTGTTGATGTTGGCAAAAAGGAAGATCATGAAGATATTTCAAATGAAGGTAAAAAACCCTCAAAAACCCTTGATTGCAATGATGATAATGATTTTTTCTCTACAAGTGAAGAAGAAGATCTAGACATAGTTTGTGTAAAGTTTGATGATAATTATTCCATGAAAAGAATAGAAGGAAATCTATTAAAACTTCAAAAGGGAGTTGAAGAGGGTTTATATAGATATAGAAGTGATCATTATTATATAGACTATAACTATCTTTTAAATAACACTAAGAAGTTTCTTAGGAGAAGTCTAAGGCACATCTTAAAGTTAAAATAAATGATCAAGGATCAAGAAGAGAGCAATAAGACTCTATTAGAAGAAAAGGAAGAAGAGATCACAAGACTACAGAATAGAAAAGAAGTTATGAATGTAGATAATGAGATTAGCAAAAGTTTTGAAACCATTGTTCATCTCAAGACCCAAATTGAAGAAGCCAAAAGAATAGAGGAACTATTGAAGATTCAAATAAATGAAAAGGAAGAGTCATGTTGTAAGTTAGAAGCTGAAATTGTTGACCTT
>ML784993.1:545905-585331 GCA_009831015.1 Picea engelmannii
TATTGTCTTATCATGATTGATAAGGTGCACAAATGGATGAACTCCAAAGTGGTCCCCTTATGGTGAAATCCCTCACGGGAAGACGCTTTATAGATTGAGTTATCCTAGAAGAATGGTTGGAGGACCCATGCTTGTATGTGGAACAATGAGATGAAGATCAAGGAAATTGTTGGTGAAACTATCCTAGATGGATAGTGCTTGTCATACCATTTTTGGTGGTATGTGGAATGTCACATAACTCCTCATGGTTTGAGAGTTATGGCCTTACGAATATGAAGGATCCCCACATGAAGGATTGAAGCCCCCAAGGTCAAAGAAGTCAAAGTGACCTAAAAGAAGAAATCATTATTTAAATGATAAAGTAAAGTGACAAAGTCCAGGTGGATTATTTAAATAATAAAGAGAAGTGACAAAATCAAGAAATGATAAAGTAGGGTGACAAAATCAAGAAGGGATATTTAAATGATAAAGTATTGGAGAGTCTTCTATTTATGGAAAGTGGTTAACCCTAAAAATAAGGAAAATAGGTTAAGTGACCTAGAAATGGGTTAAGTGACCTAAAAGAAGAATTCATTATTTAAATGATAAAGTAAGGTGACAAAGTCAATGTGGATTATTTAAATAATAAAGAGAAGTGAAAAAATAAAGAAATGATAAAGTAAGATGAGAAAATCAAGAAGGAATATTTAAATGATAAAATATTGGAGAAATTTCTATTTATGGAAAGTGGTTAACCATAAAATAAGGAAAATAGGTTAAGTGACCTAGAAATGGGTTAAGTGACCTAGAGAATGAAAGTATAAATAAGATAGCAATGGTCTCTTGTAGATCATCCTTTTTGTGGATCAATGGAGAGCTTCTTGTGAGAATTTCTTTTAGAGTCTTGATGGAGAGCTTCTTGTGAGAGCTTCTTGACAATATTTGGTGTAGAACACTTAAGCATATTGAATATATATAGGTGATTGAGGTAACCAAGGATATCCAAGCCGAATTTCAGAAGGAAGGTGAAGAAAAGAGGGCTGGAATTGAAGGGATGATAATTCTTTTGATGATGCTTTCTAAGGTATGTTATTTACAGGTCATATCACCATTTTCTCTATAACGTTTTTTATATAATGGTTCAGACTGTGAAATTGTTATTTCATTGAAAAAACATGTCCAAGTATCTGTGGTAAAAAATTTAGCTTGTGGGTCATTGTATTTTTGGAGTTACACTCCGTGGAAAATAGGGTTTGTGGCTAGTCCTAAAACTACTCAAAAACATGTGTTTCGGGTAAAAACATCATAACTTCTTCATAACAGATCCAAATTCAGTGAGACCAAATGTTTTGGTTAGGGTACAGTCTTTAGTAGGTTTTGTAACATTTTCAGATCAATTCAATAAATATTTTGTGTGGGGCACACTCTACAAGGTCTCTCTCTAGAATAAGCCAGAATTCAACAAGGTATGTCATTTTTGCTATAACTCCTTTTTATGAAAGGTTCCAAGTAGTGCCACCTAGAGGAATTGCATAAAACACACTGAATAACATTGTGTATCAATTTCATATCTTTATTCATTACAGGTACAAAGTTAGGACTATTTCAAGTTGGGGTTGTTGACTAGTCCAAAACTAGTCATAGTTGAGACAAGCAGTTGATGAGTTGGCACATACATGAGGTGTATAGTTGATGATGTTGGTACATATTGATGAGTCATTGTTGATGAGTAGTTGACACATTATTTGTGTTTACTTGGTACATGGTTGGATGCACTTGTTTATGGTACAGGTTGATTACAGGTTGTTTGGCACAGGTTGGTGCATGGTTGATGCACTTGTTTATGTTGACAGATTGATATCTGTTGAGGATTGTTGCCTCATCTCAGTTGGTTCTGAGAATGTAAGATGATTCTTGCATATAGAGCTAGTTCTCTTGTAGAGTTGTACTCTATTCAGTGGTTGTTGAAAAACCCCCGGATTGATGTCCATAATAAAAGGAAAAATTGTACATACATCTTGTGTTCTTTGTGTTCCTTGTGGAGATGATTTGTTGATGATATGTTGTTGATATATGTTTCTGATATGTATTCACATATAACTGATTATAAATGACAAAAATGAGTAATGATAAAATGTTGAATGTTAACTAAGGATTTTTTGTGTAAGAGGGAAGTTTTGGGAAAAATATCCCCACACTCATTCACCCCCCCCCCTCTAAGTGTGGTAGGTGTGTCCAACAGTTTCACCTCTTTCTGGGTTCTGAGATGTTAGTTACAAATTTCTGAGGTTCTAGGCCAAAATACTATATTGTAACTAGTATGCTACAGGTACCTTCTTTTCCATATTAGAATTATTTAGCATGCCTAGAAATTTAATTCATCTCTGGAACTGTCTTTTATGGTTCAATATATTTCCATTGACTATTCTTGCACCTCATTCTTATTTTAGGGTAGAAATTTATGGCTCTTTGAAGTTAGTTGGGTCTTAAAATTTACCCACCAATGTTAGTGTTGTAACTTTCTCATAAAAGATTTGTTTGACGAATGGTTTACACCATTAGAAATCTCTCTCTGAGCTCTTTTATTTGAGCTGCACGCGCACCCACACACCAACATTTTCTGCATAGTGTCCAATTTTTACATATCCCAAGATTTTTACTGTCAAACATGCATTTTTTGTGAGCCCACCTGCGCACACTCATTTTTTTATGCACATCAATTCCTCATGAATTACGTTACAAAAATTGGGGATTTTTCCTAACATTTTCCCCAATTTACCATATACATTCAACAACTATGAAATTCGTTCAAGTTAACCTCGATAACACCATTTCAACCTCTACAACAACAAATCGTTGTGGGTTGACATTTATGGAATGAATTTTTCCCAAACTCAATTCACGAATTGAGAATTTTAATTACTAATCTCACTCCAACTGTCATGGCTTCACTGTAACTTCAAATTCGACCAATTCCAGGTTTAGATTTGTTGGAGCGGATATTAAATCATTAATATCTCACCACTTGGTTGAATTTCTCAATTTTCCCCTGAATTTAATAACATAAATTGGGGATTTCCCCAATTCTACGTCGTTGCTTCTAAAATTTACCATGGACGCTCCGCAACTTGAAATTTGGCCACTTCGAAATAATTCCTATGCGAAATTTCACTTCAACTCATCTTGTTCAACCCATCCGGGCTCAGTGTTGAAAACTGAAGCTCTCATAGCATGTTGTAATGTCCCCGTCCACCCATGTCGGGCGACGCTACATGGGAGAATGATTTTGTTCTCTCTGCGGAAGATACTGTAACATACCCAACATCCAACTGAGCTTTGCCACATAAATTTTTTGAACTGCATGAAATTAAAATATATACTCACAGAGCTCTTGCGAATATATATATATATATATATATATATATATATATATATATATATAATGTAAACAGACAAATACATACTGTAAATACATAGATTCATACAAACATGACAATAAACATATACATGCAGCATGTACAAGAAATACCCATAAATACAAAGGCAGTTATAACCACACATATGATAAAGCCATAAAAATAAACATGTAAATAATAATGAAACATGTAAATTTATCACACAATTGACACTTATCTTGGTAAGAATATCACCAACTGCATGCAAACCTTCCAAAAACCTCCCAGCCTTAGACCACACTGCTCATCACTCTCATCAGTGGGTCACCCCCGAGCTAGGACTAAACGCCACCCAGGTAAAGGGTTCATAACCAGGATAATGGTTCATAGACAATAGGAAAGACTCCTTCATAGGTGACAACTCAAATTAATAGCCTACAGTCCCTCATTCCCCACATTCCTATCCCACCCTAGGAAGTGTGCCCCTTCTATGCTCAAAAGTCCTTCGGCTACCCCACTTCTTTTCTGGGCTTCAACAACAGGCCGGACAGGAAGTCTAAGAGCCCTGTAGCTGCAGTTTAACACCTTCAAGAAATCAATTCCCCAACAATTCTCTCACCCAGAGAGAAATTTCTCACGGGTCTGACGAACTGCCTCTTCAATATCCCACGGGCCTGATAACCTGCTTCTTCAGTCCAGCTTCCAATCTTACCAACTACACAAACATGAATAGCTATGGATATTGGTTCTGATACATTGACAGGAAGTATGGAGGATAGTTGACTGTGTGTGTGAAAAGGTCATGGAATCATGGTTGAATGATGGAAGGAATGATGGAAAGAATGATGGAAAATGAGCTAAGTCCAAACAATATGTATGAATGTCCCCAACTTGACACTTGTCATGTTGAAAGCTACTTTGGCCCACTTGTCCCCAATTTTGGAACTTAGGATAAAATAATTATCCATACTTTATACTTTAAGAACTATTAATATAATATTCCTTTTTTGGATTAAACTCCCTAACTTATCCCTTTTCCTTAACTTTTATCCCCCACCCTTTCCCTACTACTGGATTTTAGTCCCCCATACTCTTTTATCGTGGTCAGTCTGTGCATAGTAATGTATTTTATATTAATGATGAGACATATACAAAAATAGGCGCACTGGCCTTTAACATCTAGGCCTCCAGCCTAATCAAAACATAAGCAACTAGCTTATAATAACTGGCTCACCAGCCTATAAAACACAATATATACACAAAGGCTCCCTGGCCTCAAAATTGCGTGCAGTTAAGTTGTTGCGCGTGGTATCCTGGAATGTGCACATTTCTTCATTTTACTACACAGTACATGCACACGCTATTCCATGAAAGGTGCATACAAAAATGATATCAAACATCTCACCAGCTTAAGTACATTTGCATTTACATTTACAATTGGGTTTGGCCTAGGTGTATTACACCTAAAGGTGTGTTTAAGAAGACTTCCCATAACCCAAATGTGAGGGCCACTCAAAATTACTCTATCGTGGAGTATATAACACAGACCCTTTGTGCAATGTCTACTCTAGAGGTTCTCCAGAGTTTCCCCTCATAGAGAAAAGCTATGTTGTCCGCCATGGGAGCAGCGGAGCCTAGTAACTCAGGGACAATCATTTTCTATCCAACTGACTTTAAACCTCATCTTTCTCACCATGTCTCCTTTCAGGTAGTAGTGGTTTACACCACGAAATCGTTGACATGGAAAATTTTCTACATGGGGGTTGATTAGGGTGCCTCGACTTGCGTGATGTTTTTGGAATGTTGGAGGGATATTGGCCATCCTGAGTTGTCTCTGTCGCCTACTTTTCTTACGGATTTTGACATTCGATCATTCAAACCACACGATATAATTATTTATTTCCATTTGCAGTTGGAGGGTAAAACTGTGTGCGTCGAGGTTGAATTAGTCAATGCACCTCTTGACTACAATATTCCGTTAGGATGGAGTTGGACTTACGCAATGCATGTAGTTTTCGCCACCATTTTTTGGGTTCTATGATTTCCTCATGAAGGTTGAATTATAACTATAGACCAATTGTCTGTCTCTTGTCCTAACCCTTCATTGGGAGCTTCCACAATCTCTATGATTGATAACCCGCAACCAGGCACTATCAACTTAGGTGCCGAATTTTTTTCTTCATTGATGGGAACTTTTGATTATCTATCACCTTCCAATGATGTAAGGTTTATTTCAGCTGTCCCCAACTAGGTGAAGGCTGTCGTTTTTCAAGTGTCATCTTTTAAACTGAGCTACTTTCATGACCCATGGACTTTACCTTCCCCATTGACTTCGATGGAAGGGATAGGCAACCTTGGCATGGCCATGCCCTTATCCGTTGATGAGGTTGTATACAATGTTGTCCAACAAGCCTTGGCCAACCCCGATCTGACTCCCCCATAGAAGACAGATCCATTTATCAAGCCTATTTGGCCTCAATACTCTCTTGCCTCTCAGGACCCTTTAGAATTAGTCTTTCCCTCTAACGAGGCGATTCTGGAGGAAATGACTGGTCCCGACAGACCTTCAGATGATCTGTGCCATAGATATTATTTTCTTCCCGAACTTAGGAGAATAAAGGTGGGAGATTTTGTTTTGACCATGAATGGAGATAACCCTTGTCATGTTAACCCTCTGGCTACACACGGAGTATACGTCGAGGGAAAAACATAAATTATTGTTGCAATGATTCCTATCAATATCTCCAGAACCCATGGCGTCGTGGAGAATGTATTTATCGGAGCAGATTGCTCACCCGAACAGATTCAGATTTACACCAAGTTGTTTAAGGAGTTCCGCGACATTTTTTCCTAGTCTTGTGAGGAGATTCTGGGCATCGAACCACGAATTATTGAACATGATATTACGACATATCCTGATGTCAAACCGGTCTGACAGAAGCTTCGACCGGTCAATCCTCAAAAGGTAGTGACGATAAAGGCTGAAGTAGAGAAAATTTTCAAAGCTGGTTTCATCTACCCCATACAATTAATAGAATGGGTATCAAACACGAATCATGTCAACAAAAAATAGGGCACGATTCATGTTTGTATGGATTTATGTGATTTGAACAAATATTTCCCAAAAGATAATTTCCCAACCCCGTTTATTGATCAGATTGTCGAAGAGTGTGTGGGTTACAAAGTATTTTATTTCATGGATGGTTTTTCGGGATAGAATCAAATTCAAATAAAACTCGAGGACCAACATAAAATGGATTTTATTTGTCCTTGGGGTACCTTCGTGTATCAAAAACTTCCTTTTGGTCTGAATAATGATGGAGATACCTTTCAATAGGCCATGTCAATCACTTTTCATGACCTCAAACACACAGTCAAGGTGTACCTGGATGATATAGAATCACGTTCTCGCAAGAGATACCATCATCTCGCCCACTTACAACTAATCTTTGAATGGTGTCGCTACTATCAGATCTACTTGAATCCAAGAAAGTGTAGTTTTTGTGTGACATCGAGTCGTTTATTATGTTTCATTGTGTCAACAAAAGGGATCATGGTCGATCCTCTTAAGGTTGAGTTGATAGTTCAATTGCCTCCCCCGCAAAAAATACCTCATCTTAAGAGCTTACAGGGGAAAGCGAATTTTCTTCAGCGTTTTGTCACTAATTATGACGAGATCACTAAAGGGTTAATGTGTATTTTGAAAAAAGGGGTCCCATTATGCTGGGATGAAGCAACTTAGCACTCCTTTGAAGCATTGAAACGTTCCCTGGAGTCTTCCCCTCTACTTAGGCCTCCTAATTATAACAACTATTTCTTGTTGTATTTAGCTGCTACAGAGTCAACCATCGGCATGGACTTGGTTCAGGAGGATGACACACTTGAAGAGAACATTATCTATTACCTTATCCAAGGCCTAGTCGGACTAGAACTCGATTACTCTCATGTTGAGAAACTTGCTTTGGTGGCTTTCCACACTGTCCAATGGTTCCATCACTGTATACTAATTCGCAAGACCACCGTCATTGTCGTCATCAACCCTTTCCAATATGTGTTAACGCGAAGGGTCATTGGTAGAAATATTATTAGATGGATAGTTATCCTATAGGATTTTGACTTGGATTTTGTCTCCGTAAAATCTAAAAAGCCATTGGACTTCGCCGAACTAATTTCGGAACTACCAGTCGAGTCTTGTGATATTATACCCGAAGAGTCACCTATCAATGGAGATATATTTCTAATTGCATCTTCGGACCCCTGGTATGCAGATATACTTGTGTATCTTCAGACTTTGAAATTCCCCACTTCTTGTTCTCGTAATGAGCATTGACAAATATGACACCAAGTGTGAAACTATCTTATCCTCAATGAAACCTTGTATCGTCGAGGTGTAGATTGCATTCTTTGACGATGTCTTACCCACAAATAAGAAGAGCGCATTTTGAATGCCTATCACACTGGAGCATGTGGCAGTCATTTGTCTTGGTTGGAAACATCCCAAAAGATTTTTTCACACAGGATACTTCTAGCCCTCGTTAATCAAAGATTGTCTTGAAGTGGTCAAGAAGTGTCACTCGTGCCAGATATTCTATCGGAAGATGCGGGCACACCCTGCTCCTATGTTTCCATCCATTTTTGTCAGTCCCTTCACCAAGTGGGGGATTGATATCACTACATGTCACCAGGATTCTTCCAGGGGTCACTGCTATATTATCGTAGTATTAGACTACTTCACTAAGTGGGTTGAAGCTATGCCAACATTTAATAATGATGGAGAAATTTCTACCCTTTTCATCTTCAATCAGATAGTAGAAATATTTGGTATCCCGAAGGAGATTGTCACTAACCATGGTAGTCACTTCTAGAATAAAATGATGATTAAATTAACATCAAATCTTGGGTTTAAACAAGAACATTCATCACCTTATTACCCGCAAGTGAATGGTCAGGTAGAAGCCGTGAATAAGTTTCTCAAGACTTTTCTTCAGTGAATGATCAATTCAGCCAAATCAAATTGCCATTTGATGTTATATTCAGCGTTATGGGATTATCAAACTTTTGTAAATACTTCCACTATATTTTCACCTTTCCAACTCATCTAAGGGCTGGAAGAAGTCTTACCCATTGAGTTTCATATCCCTTCTTTAAATTTGGAAATGGAAATACTTCTCGACATTACACCGCTCGAGGAACATCCTCTATATCTCAAGCAGCTCGATGAGCAGCATTGTGATGCATCCTTGGATAACGAGGCTCATAAGAAATGATTCAAGTGTCAATATGATTGGTTTGTTCTCCCTTGGTTCTTTTCCAAAGGTGATCTTGATGTGGTTTATTTCCAAGACAAAGATCCCCTAGGGGAAGGAAAGTTCAAACCCATGTGGTTCAGACCTTTCATTGTGAAATAGGTCTTGGAGAAGGGTGCTTACCGTCTGGTTTATTTCGAGGGAAAGGCCTTAGAAAAGACTAGAAATGGGTTGTACCTTAAAAAGTACTACTCTTAGGTCAATCACCTAGGTGGCTTCTTATATAAATGTATAATATTTTATACATTTTTTTTCTTTTTTCATTTTATGGACATGTAGTTATTTATGTCTTAGTTTTCACTATGGAAGATGTCAAGTGAATCAGAGGTTTACTTTGGGTTCGTGGATGATGCTAGCCGACACACTAGGAGGCTTTCTTCCATAGCTTGGGTGATTTTCACACCTGAAGGCCAGTTTCTATCTTCCAGAGGTATTTGTCTAGGCGATGTAACCAATAATGTTGTCAAATACAATGTAGTGATAGAATCACTACGTGACGCTTTGTCACATGGTCTTTCTCACCTCAAGGTTTACTTAGGTGATCAACTGGTTGTGTCCCAGTCAAATGGGGTTTACCATCTTTATGATACCACTCTTCACCGAGGATTCCTTAGGGTACGTCTCTTAGAATGATCTTTTGATTATATTACTTATATTCATGTTCCTATGAGATTTAATCATTTAACTGATACTCTAGCTAATCAAGTTTTAGATTGACATGTTGCTCACATGTAAAAGTAAAACACACACACACATGTAAATATATTTGTAAAAAATTTCATCCATAAAACAAGAAAGATGTATATATATGTGTGTGTGTGTGCCTAAAATGGTTTCATGAGTACAAAAGTGGGAATGAAAGCCTCAAAATAATTGGTATACAGCGTCAGGCTTAAGCCCTCAAAATACATAGTACAAAAAGTGCCCTCAACACGTAAGTAGTCTGACGCTATCTAAGGTCTAGGTCTATTGTCCCTACTATAGTGGAAAACAACATTTGCAAGATGTCGAAATAACTAGACCCGGGTCCAAGGCATCCCTACTACATCTGGCTACATCGGTGGGGGGAGGTCCTCAATCTCATCCATATGAACTGCATGAGTGAGAGCAATGAGGTTCCTCTCCACTCATCGTAGGACTCTATCAACCTCTCCGACTGGGGGTCCTCCCATAGTTGTCGATCGTCCAGTGGCTACTGGTCCTACCCCTAGTCAAGGATTACACCTAGTCATGGCGATGTCTATTGGTCGAACAAGTCCCACATATGTACATAACATATTTGTATGTAAGTACTCTAACACACACATAAAAAGGATATATATAAAAATAAAAAATTTAATAACTTAAAAAAAAAGGTATATGTTACCTATCTAGCCATGCTCCTCACCACGAGCATGTATGGATCTCTAAGGAAGGTAATCCCTGCATAGGGATAGTCCTCTATGAATGGGATATTACATGCCCACCAGTCAAATAATTTTTCGTCGAAGGCCACTTTCGTCCTTCCTCCATCTTGTCTAGGAAGTAAAACTGCCCACCTGCACACTACTAGGAAGGAGGAAATATGCCCCCGTATTGTCCCTCTCTAACTGAGACTGGGAACCCTCTCAAAGAAGAAGGAACATAAAATGGTACCAAACCTGAATTTCTTGTTGGTACGCCTACGACACTCTATGAGTTTTCTCTTCATGAACACTATCACTGTAATACTCCAGTAAAAAACCAACGCCTCTTAACACTAAACTACACAATGCATATGTTCACGGGAGGCCCGAGGAAGTGGTGCAGAGCCAATGATCCACTTGATCATGAGTAGAATAACTTGCAGGGAGAGGCTGGAAATCTTGTGAATTGGCACCTGAGAACCCACTTTCTCTGTTCCATCCTCACAATGCATCATGATGTAGTATTCTATCTTGTATGGCCATAGAGGAAAAGTATTCAAGTTAACCGACTCCCCTCTACTAGAGAGGTTGGTCAAGAAGTAAATTTCCTCCATATTTTGGGTCAATGATTGACCCTCTAACATGAATTTCTCTGCGTCAGGATGCCATTACTCTACCAAGACATTAAGAAACCTCGGTTGTTCTCTCATGAATAGAAGCTAAAATAATTTTCATAGGCCACACTGTTTTAGCATACCAACCGCCACAGGGTCCTCCTCGACCAAGACGTCCAAATCCTCATGTTCCCTCTCTCTCTAGTGCACATACATGCTATCACACACAAAATATGGAGAGGAGTTAATACTTGTATTTTCCTTCTTTTTTTTAATTCAAAAGGCGGTGTACGTGGGAAGTAGTTTACACAGTTGCGTATGTACTCGGGTCATTTATTACTCTTCCTGAGTACATATGCAGGATGAATTTAGAGAGCCCGCGTACACACAGACATGACCCTTTTTCAAGGGAACGCCCCTCCCAAACTAAAAAATAAATGCAAATAATGGAATTCAAATGAAAGAGGGGGGAGGGTTTTCCGTCCACCGTAGCTCCTAGAATTCGCTCTTTTGATGAAGGGTTTTTTTTACTTTTTGTTAATTTCCAAATTGCAATGGTAAAAATGAGTTGTCCACCTCTATTTATAGACTTTTTTGGCCCCTTTTTCACTTTTCCTGGCTTGGTGGTTACTCAAGTTCTCTTTTGAGTTATCTTTAGGTCATCCTGATGGACTCGTCCTTACGGTTTGGTGATCTTTTGACATGGGTTCCATTTACGTCGTCCCATGGTAAAAGTCATTTTTTCCAACTTTCGCATATAAGTTAGGTTTTCACTCCCATATTTCTGCATATCATTTTCTTTTCCACTTTTCCATAAGATTGATCCCACCTAAGTGTGACACAGATCATTCTCTATAGATTTAGAAGTGTCATAATTAGGTGGTAGAGCCTACCTCTACATGGATGCCCTAGGTAGATCCTTTGCTGCATTTTGGCGTCCATGTTGTCAGTTTTTACTATAGGCTTGGGAGTCCTTGTTAATCCTGTCATGATTACATATTGAATCCTCATTCTTCTTTCTAATCATCATTCTTTCCATTACCCGTAAGACTCCCTAATGAGCATGCTTTGTTCTCTTTCGAGATCTCTTTAAATTTCGAAAGAAACATCCAATGAGACTATATTTATCCTTTTTGATCTTGTATGGATTAGTTGAGAAAAGTAACCCCTTTGAGTCTTCTTTAAGCCCTTTCCAGACTCTCTAATACTGAAAATATTGTCGAACGATCTTGTTGACCTTCATGCTTTCCAAACTCAAATTCGAAGGAACATCTATCTAGCGATAGTTTGCCCTTTTTTCGGTTCATATGGCTAATTTTATGAATAAAGGTATTCTCTAGGAACTTCAGTTCACTAGACGAGTATTCTCATGTGTAATTTTAACCCTTTTTTGGGCCCGAGGGACTAAATTTTCTAAAAAGGAACATTCTCCCTGGTTTTGGTTTATCTCTTTTTCAGGCCTTGGAGATTACTTACGAAAAAGGAAACCCCCAGAGTCCATAGTTAAGCTCTTTTCAGACTCCATAAATATGAAAAGATCATCGAGTGACCTTGTTCCTTCAAACTTGTTAAAATTGGTCCAGAAGAACATCTATTTGGCATGAGTTTAACCCTTTTTCCAGCCAGTAGATTATTCCAGAAAAAGGTACACCTCAGGATATTCGTCTTGCCGGGAGAGTTCTCCTTAATTATATTTTATATTTTTTTGGGCTAAGGAGACTAAACCTAGAAAAAGGTTGTGAGTCCATAGTTAAGCTCTTTTCAGACTGCTTAAAATTGAAAATATAGTCGAGTCATCTTGTCTTTGTCACACTCGTTAAAATGGTTTTGAAAAGATGTCCTTTCAGTGCAAGTTTAACCCTTTTTCTAGACGATTGGACTAATTGCGAAAAAGGTACTCCCTGGAGTCTTATTTTTGCATTTTTTTAGACTCTCTAAACGTGAAAAAACCATTGATCTTACCTTCTCTAGGCTTGTAAAAATTCACATGGAAGGAGTCTTGTTGTCTGATGCTTAGTCACATTGCAGGTCTCATCTTTGAGTCTTTGGCCTAATGTCGGCTCCATGTTGCTCTCAACTGAAACTTTAAAGAATTCCTTATATGCAAGCCTTGCAACACTCTTTTCCTTTGCGATCTGACACCTTGACCCATGGAGGAACTTCCCCCGAGTGTCCTTATCCTACACATGTGTCCTTGCCTTGAGCATCTGTATGTTCCATGCACTTAGAACCATTTTGCTTGCTCATGGCAATCGTTCCTCCTTTGTAATGTAGCATTCTTTTATTCTTTTTCAATCTTGTTAAAAAATTGAAAAAGACAAAAAAATCAAATATTCCAAATAGTGGGGATGGGAAATATACATTCTTTTTTCGGAATCAAGATAGTCGCCCTTGGAAAGAGCACATCCTTTTGTTTGTTTTCCAAACATTAGGATCTAGTATGAACTTAGGAATATATTATCGCTACATAGAGTTCTGTCCTCCTCCGTTTCATTACTCTTCCAAACATATGGAGAGTTTGTGGTGCCTCCTATATCACAAACATGTGATAATATTATGCTGACTAAGTCTGATCATCTGTCATGATTTTTTCCAAGGAAAGTTTTATCCAACTTGACTCAACCATTATGCAGTTTTTCTCTTGAATTTCATGAGTTGGCCATCCCGTGAGTCCAGTCAATTCCAGATTCAAAATCGATGAAGTTTTGTGCATGCTGATCAATATCCTCTAGTCTTTCCCTGACGACATGTTGAAGACCTCAAAGTAGTGAGTCTCACATTCTTATTGTACTCCTACCTAAGCTGTTGAAGATATTGAAGTTGTTTCTAGAGATATGAAGTCCTCATCTCCAGCCATAGGCATTCATGCTTCTTGACTATGCATATTGTATTGTATTCAAATATCATTGAGTGATTTTGAGCTGTAGATCTGTTGTGTATTTCTCACAGCTACACTTTATATAGACATTTCTATGACATGGATCTGCAATTTACTTTATTGGCAGCCATGATTAGTTCATCTTGAGCATGGGTATGCCCGCCTCAGAGAGATTATTATTGTTTTGCAGATGGCGACCTCTCGAACTCTAGTCCCGGTCTCACTCGACTTCGTGCCTTCCCACTGGTAAATATATTGTAATGTATTTCAACCATTAGTTTCTCTTCTGACCTCACACATTAGGGGGCATCTATTATAGCCCTAAAATTCCCTACCTATGCATACATGGCATTGTCCTTTCTACTTGCACAATTTTCCAAACTACTACTAAGGATCTCTCTTTAAAAAACCATTTTTGGAGCATGTGTGCTCCTTGCTGCACTATTTCCCACGTAAATATGCTAGTTGCATGTTATAAAAACTGCGTATGATAGCTTCATACTAAACAACCCGTGTTTACCTTCAAAAGTTGTAAAAAATGAAAAGTTACAAGGAATTTGATGGAGTTTATGGGCTATCAAGGGTTTCCCAACCAATTCACTCATTGTAGCCCATTCCCAAATCAAATAACTAACCTTTTTTCATATAAAAGGAGGTATTAGGGTCCCATTCCAACATCAAGCATTAGAGCAGATAAACTATGCCAAAATATCTTCCCCCTCTTATTCCAAATATTGCATCCCTTTCTGATATTTGACCTCGGTATTCCATCTTTCGCACTTTCTCCTATACAATCCCTCCCCTTCTCCTAAACTGATCAGTTGATTCTTAGAGAAGGACTTGGGATGGTTCATTTGGAGAAACACTAATAGGATCCTGGACCTGGTTCGTGGAGCATCAACCGTTGAAGGTTGTAACTTTTAATCTTCATACTGAATAAAATAATCCTTTTCTTGTCCTAAATATTATGTGTTTATTCTTTTCATTTCATTTATGCTTAATGATTTATATCTAACCCTAATATTTATGAGTAGAGATAGAATATTTGTAGAATTGTTTGCCTAAGTGTTCATGTAGGTCATATTTGGGAGGAGACCAACAACTTGGAAGCTACAAAGACATAGGAGTTCTACATCAAACGTAGGACCAAAGGTACTACTTCTAACCTACTTTCTTATCTCTTTCCATTAATTTGTTTGGAGTGTTTGGGTTAGTTTAGAATAGGATTGTCTTTTAAGGGATATCATAGCTTTGCTTGTACTTTGACCCTGGTATAGTAATAGGGAGATTTTCCCTGCTAGCAATCATTTTTCTACAACTCTTGTAAGAGTGCACTCGAAGAGATAGAACCAAATAGAAACATCGTTCAAAGAATTTGATGAACACCACATATGAAATGTCATCACATGGTCACCTAGATATTCACTAGATTTACCTTCGAATTTTGGAATGTCCAAAGACAACTTGGTGGGATAAAAAACTGGATAATTCATTTTTTTTGACAAGTCAAGTAAGTTTAACGTTGCCAAAAATTGTAACCTCAGTGGGTGTCTAGAATTCCAACTAGACGATTTGGAGCTTTCAAATTGGGTACCCACTGAAAAAGCACAACTTAGATTGTCATTGGCATCGCGTTTCCAAGAAGAGTTTGCATATGGGCCACAATTTTGAGAAAATCATTGATGACCCTAGTTATATGGAGGAAAACCTACACCCATCTAGTTCCTTTAAGACAAAGAAGGGTATCCCCTGATAAAATCCATTGTGAAGGGAAACTCCCTTGCATTGGTTAGTCCTGACTATGAAAGGGGTTTCCCCCCGATGACATCCCTTGCATAGAGTTAGACCCCTGTGCGGGATTCCAATGGGCTTGGAAGGGGGTTCCCCCTGCTGACATTCCAAAAAATGGAAATGGATTAATCCTAAACCCACCAAATAACATGAAATGGTTAGAGGAAGATCGCATGTCGGTGGACTAGAATTATCTTCCCATAGGAGCAATCCATCCCATGAAAGGATTAGGGCTAGTAGATAAGAAATATCTTCTTCTGAGAAAGGGGAATGATGAAGGTATGTTTTATTTGATATGAAATGAATCATTCCCTTTCTCCTTAGGCTAAATGCTCTATTTAAGTCATCTCTGGTTGGTTAGAGACAATTGAGTATGGGAAAAAGAGTTAGGAAACTAACCAAACCCATAACTCAACATTTGATTAGGAAATATTTTTTTTCAATCATTTATTAACATGTACACGACTTTCCTAGGAGCAACACATGCATACACATGTTGCATAACTATCAGGTCATGTAGAAGTTCCAAAAAAGTGTTTTTTAGAAAATATCAAGGAGGTATGGGGAAGAGTTGTTTTCAAATAGGATAGGGACTATACCAATAAGATAATCAATGTTTCAATGGTGGAAATTGACCCTATAATAGTCAGAAACAAGATTACATCTCATGATCTTTGGAACAAGACTCTTTATGAAATGTGGAATGGCCACATTCCTTTAGTGAGGCATCTCAACGTTTTTGGTTCCGTTTGATATTTCTTAATTCCAAAGGAACAAAGAAACAATCTTGGTGCAATTATTCAAAAGTTCATCTTCTTAGGTTACTTAAATACCACCACAAAATATCATCTTTACAATGAGGTAAACATGAAGTTCATTCTTTCTAGAGATGTTATTTTTATGGAATCCACCAAGAATGACAAGACTATTGAGTGGAATCTTTATCATTTGGATAAAATCACCCATGTAAATACATATCATGAGTTTTATGATTAGATTTCATATATTTAAGGGGGTATCCCTATCTTGGATCAATCTATGGAATCTCCTTTTTAAGTTCCATCTCCCCCCCATTAAGAAGATGCAATCACTTCATTAGAATAGGGAGTTCAATTGGGTGATGTGATTGAGAGGATTGAAAGGTTGAACCTTGATGGGAATTAAGAACCATATCAATAAGTGGACGAACTTAGACCATCATAGAAGGTTCCACCTAAGTGGCTCATAAATACACTTGAAAGTGTTCATCCTAATGAATTTCGAAAGAGAGGAACCATAACTTATATAAGACAAGATGAAGGTGATGTAGATAATTAATATTTAGGTGATATAAAGGATATGGATGTTTCATTTGATCATGAATTTAATTTATCTACTAACATTGAACCAAATTCATTTGAATAAGTTGCTTCTCATGATGAGTGGAAATAAGCCAGGAATACGAAGTATTGTTCTCTCATCAAGTGTGGGACATGGAAGCTGGTGGATCTTCCATTTGGAACCAAACCAAATGGATATAGGTAGGTGTACAAGAACAATTACAAATTAGATTTCTCACTTGAAAATCATAAGGTGGGGCTTGTAGAAAAAGGATATGCACAAAAATAACGCATAGAATATGAGGAGAATCCNCCCCCCCCCCCCCCTACAACAAAATGGGGTACCATCATGTATTATTGTCTTTGGATGCATAATAGGTGGAAGACTCATCACATGGATGTGAAATTAGACTTCTTTAATGGACACTTGAAAGATAATGTCTACATGTCTCAACCAGAAGGATTTGTTGTGAAAGGTAAAGAAAATAAGGTATTCAAGCTCATAAATTCTTTGTATGGCCTACATAAAGCACCTTGTGCATATTATAAAAATTTAACCAAGCATATTTTGAAGATCAATTTCAAGAATTTTAATCTTGATGATGCAACTTTGTTTGTCAAGAAAATTTAAAAAAATATTGTATATATTGTGGTGTATGTAGATGATCTTTTGATAACATGGAACAATGAAGCATATATTGCATCCATAAATAAATAATTTAAGAAGATTTTTGAGATGATATACATGGGACTCCTTCACTAATACTTGGGTATTGAAGTAAATAAGAATCAAAAGCATGTATTCAAATCCCAAAAGAAGTACATTGGAGAATTGTTGAACAAATTT
This sequence comes from Picea engelmannii, assembly GCA_009831015.1. Lineage (NCBI taxonomy): Eukaryota > Viridiplantae > Streptophyta > Pinopsida > Pinales > Pinaceae > Picea > Picea engelmannii. The sequence goes on from ML784993.1 coordinate 563,420, forward strand.
GGAATGGCTAATTGTAATCCTCTCTCTAATCCAATGGAACAAAATATGAAGCTAACATCAAAAGAAGGGAATTAATTTGAGGATGCAACTAAATATCAACAACTTGTGAGGAGTCTTATCTACCTTACTATTACTACAAAACCAAACATTTCATTTTTGTTTGGGATCCTTTCTAGGTTCATGCAAAAACCTTGTGAAGGACATTGGTGTGTTGCAAAGATAGTTCTAAAATACTTGAAGGAAACTCAAGACTTTAGGCTCAAATACTCTAACTTGGATGAATTCAAACTAGTTGGGCATACAAATTTAGACTTTGACGGGGATAAGGAGAATGAAGTGTGTACTTTAGGATACCTCATGATTCTTGGGTCAACTACTATCTCTTAGAGATCATGCAAATAGTTTTCTCTAGCATATTCCACCATAGAGGAAGAATATGTGGATTCTACAGAGGCAAAAAAGTATATTGCGTGGATCAAGAAGATACTAAAGGATTTGCAAGAGAAATAGGTGAATCCTACTCCAATCTTGATTGACAAATCTTTTGCAATCAAGTTGGCCAAGAATCCTAGATTCCATGATTAATGAACCAAGCACATCAACACAAAGTAGTATATAATTTGACATTCTAGAGGCCAAGACCATTCAACTAATGCATTGTTCCACAAGTGAGAAAATTGCAGACATCTTCACCAAAGTTATTATAAGAGAAAAGTTTGAAAAGGTTATAAATATGATTGAACTTACAAACACCCCTTTGGATTAAGGGGGGGAATGTTAGATACATAATCCTTGGAATTATAGTACATTGTAAATATTATCGTAGGATAAATATGAAGATTCATAGGTGAATAGGAAGATTCATTTGGACCTCTTTGAAGATGAAGCCAAAGGTCACTTCATATTGTATTAATTAATACATATCAATTTAATACAAATCAATTCATCTATGGAGATACTCATCCCTGACTTGAAATAGTTGATTGATAACATCAATATTTGAATGCCTCTAACATTTAAATACACCCCACTTATATATTAACTACGTTATGATTTTATTATATTTGGTGGTTGAAGAGTGATATAAATACATCTTTGATCTTACTTTAAATATAGATGTAGATGAGGAAAATCACATCCTAGAGTATAATATTGAGGTAGTATATTTGTATATCCTTGATCCCATTTTTTTGAGATTAGAAATACTCATGGGCCACCAAATAATGGAACTTTGAGGCTCATCTTGTAGCTAATATGACCCATTTTTGTTGACTAAAACATGTTATCCTTATAAAATAATATGTTAAATATAAACATCATGGGCTATGTGCATTGATTGTTGTGAACGATTGAAGTTTTGAGTTATGTGATATACTTTGGTTTAATTTATGATTTGGATGAACTTATGCATTTTTTCAGGTTGTCTTAATGATTTTCTCAAGTAGTTCAAGTCCTAAGGATGATATCCATCAACTTTGACTTGAGATAAAAGGGGGATCACGCACCCTCTCCAACCTCCAAAGGAACAAAGCAATCAATTAATCAAGGCACTAAACCAACAATATCCTAATTCAATTTTCTAATTGAAAGGATTTGAATTAAGGACATAAGCTTGGTCCTTGAAATGTGAATCCTTGATTCTAGGGATACATGAGACAAGTTCCCTTCAATCAAGGACTAATTGAAGGGATGATTTGTGATTTTTAGTATAAATAGGAGCTAATTAGTATTTATTTTGGCATACGTACTTTCATAGGATTGTACATTTGAATTTTCAAAGAACCTCTTCTATTATGAAGTAATTTTCTGAATAAGGAAGTTTTGGTTTCATATATTAAGCACTTAGTGGTTTTCTTAAGGGTCCATATAGAGACCTTGAGAAGGGTACAATCAAGGCTATACAAGGAACCCTCCATGTTGTTATGTTTTATTTCTATAGTAACTAATATTATCCTCTAGAAATGGCATACAATTATGTTTTATTTTTGCAGGTAACTCATGGTTTCATGTAGAAAATTCACGCAAGTTAATACAACAAGTTTTTTTACTTTATGTCATTTCATTTTAAACTAATTTAATTCTATTATTACAGTAAGTTCATTTACTCATGTCATTTCATTTTAATTTGATTTGATTCTACAATTTCATTTTATGATTATTGTATTGCAACTCTTAATTGTTTTTCAATATCTCAGCTTATCTAATGAAATATAAAATGATCATTCACTAAAATTCTTGATAAATTGAGTAGTCTCATGTATGTTGTTGCCTTCCTCTCTAGAGTAGTGGAAACCACTCTCATTACTTCCTACTCTTGATGATCTTAACTTGGTTATAAGGAGTGCATATCACTAGCCTTTGAGGGTGAAGGGATAGGATATAAGGGGCTCATATTGATAATCTTACATTGTTGTTAGGTTAATTTGTATATTCTTAATGTTAGCATGACTTAAATACTAGCTCTAGATTGTGTAGATAGGCATCATTAAATAGAGTGCTATAGTCATTTTGAGGGACATGATGATGGAGGGTTTTTTAAGATATGACACATGAGATTATCCATTGTTAATATATCTATTTAACCATCCCTATAGAAGCCAACAAATTGACTCTATAACCTCCCATTCTTCTCCTAAGTGAGGAGACTAAAGGTCATGATAAAAACTACTTAAAGGAGAGGGAAAAAAATAGCTAAGATAGACTTAGGTTACAAATTCCTTATCAGGTCTATAAATCATATTGTACTATTGTAGATTCACATATAATGCACCATACCTCATCAAAGAATAGCATGCCTATATCAATAAATTAAATTCAAGATAAGGAGTCCAACGTTCTTGGTGCAATTCTTTGACCCATAAAATACAACAACTTTGTAATTTTTGTTGTGTTAATATTATATAACATCCACATTATGTAAATTCTATCATTTTAACAAGTCAACATCTATGAGTTTATGTCTAGTAATTGAACATGAGAACATTTATGTTGAACATGTTGTCAAATTAGTGCCAAACTGTGATATTCCAAATATTTACTTGATCAATACATTCATTCCATTCCAATCAAAAGTGTATTTGTAAATCCTTGAACCCTTTTTATAGACTAGAAATTCCCATTTACTTGCCATATCCCCATGTTTAACAATTGGATCTTGGATACTTGATTCCTACAAGAAAAAATAACATATCTAAGAAACATAAAAAGGAAAGGGAATAAATCTCACTTTACAAGTAGGTTATATATATTAAGAAATAAAATTCCCTTCCACCCTTCACCAATTAATAAAGTATGTAAACTATTTAGCCATTAAACTAGGGAAAGAGGAGAAAAGATAGTGCACAATTCCACATTAAAATTATATATGGCTACCTAGAATGTATGGTATTTCTTAGAGAAAAGGTTTGAGTTGAGTTGGTTCATGGGGTATCCACTCAATGAACTTGTGACATAGTACATGAGTTCATGGGATATTAAAGAATGCCTATAATTTTACTAGATATTGATCAATACTTCCCAACATCCTTTTTTTAAACCCCCATCCCAATACATATTTCCAATAATAATAAAAACTATTTTTACTAGATGCTCTTTTTTATACCCCCAATACTTGTAAATCCCCCCATACCCCACATCCACGACCCCAATATATACAATGGATTAACTCTATTTTTTATGATTTTAAAACCCCTTTATGAATGAAACTGATAATATATTGGCCAACAAAGCGAAGCCCCCGTGAGTTGGTTAAGAGATTTATGTTTCTATCCTTTTTCTAAGTTCCTAGATATTTATTGATAGAATCATAGAGAACAATGTCAAGACATGATTTAACAATAACCTTCAATATTTCATATCAAAAGATTATCAATGCAACATACTTGGTCATATTTGACAATCTTTTAGATTGTTCAACCAAGGTGTGTCTATTTTCATAACAATACCAAACTAACAGCAAACCCTCTTCAAGTTTAAGTGGCGGAGGATCCTCATAATTAATCTTTTTTTATTTTTCATCAATAATGTAAAACTTATATTTTTTTTAATTGGATATAATGTTAGGATTTTTGTTGAAACATTGTGAACTACCATTCACCCTAGATGGTCATCAATAATAATCAAAATCTAGGTTGAATGCAACTAGAATTTTTTATTATGTTTCAATTACGTCATGATGAAGGGTGTGGCATTTTTTTATTTGAATAAGATAACCTTAGGAAACATATATTTTATTGATGACAATAAATACACAAATATAAAATCTTTCATGGTATTTCTTGGATGTAAGGGGTGTTTGTTGTTAAAACACACCAGGAAGTCACTTTCTTAAAAACACCTACATGGTGTGTTATTGATATATAATTTGATCTTAATTGAAAATAAATAAATATAATATCAATTCTATGGATGTTGATCAAGATCTTAGTAACCTTGTCAAAGGTTCCATAGAGTCATTGATAGTTGCAATTTGACAATGTGCCACTAGCACTGTAGGCACCCTCCTCTCTTATTCATCTTTTCTTGAAAATGATAACAATTACTTGAGATTTAACATAAAACAATATAACTTGGAGAGATACATATGGTAGAATTCTAAAACACTACAAGAATTAAATGTTCTTGGAAGTAAGATAAATTCAAACAAGAATCTCATCTTGTTTGGGCTAATAAATAGGAATTATACTACTGGATTGGGGAAGAGGTAATTGAAAAGGTGGCTCAAATAAAATTTGTTAGATATAGATCACAAGATCAAATGTAGGTTGGATTTGGTGCTAATAAATAGGAATTATACTACTAGATTGTGAAAGAGGTCATTGAATAGGTGGCTTAAATAAAATTTATTAAATATATATCACAAGATCCAATGTAGGTTGGATTTGGTGCAAACAGTTCTTGAGGACACAACACTACACTATGATACGAGAAAACATTTTAAAATATTTGCATATATTGAGAAACGTATGCACAAACGTGTGATTCTCTACTCCAAGAATTGGACAATGTGGATAATTTAATGTGGATAATTATTAATTGTTCTTGAAACTTTGTTTCATTTTTATCCAACCATTCCCACGTTATCACATGTTGATGCATTTCAAAAGATCCTAATTTCTATTAATACTTCTCTAAATTAAATCTACAATTGGGAATCTACAATTGGAGACAGTCATTTTTAATGACTTACATATTGTAGTTTCTAAGTATTTGAATTTTTTTTTATAGTTTTTTGTGGCTATACTTATCTTTATTTGAAAATTAATGCATAAGAATTTTGGCTATTAAATTTGTTTAGAACTATATGAAGGCGTATTTTCCTCATCAATCAGAGAAAGGTATACATATTCCTTTGAATTTTGGAGTAATGAAGAGCATTAGATAAAGTTTTCTACCCTTATTAAGGTTTTTTTTAATCTTGATCAACCTAATAATGGAGAATGCATGATCTAAATGCGTTATGAACCTTGGTGCATCAACACGTTGCAAATGATATGGACCTTCCCTTGGATAAGAATGTGCAATTAGAAAAGGGCACACAATTTGGACATGTATTCAAGATTACAGAGAAAAAGGAACCCAAATGGAAGAAGTTGAATACAAAGTATTTTTTTAGAAACAAGAAAGAATGGGGTCAAATTCACAAATGAAAAACTCAAACAGATTTAGGAGAAAATATGAAGTTGGTAGATGTATATTTTTTTTTTAAAGGCCTTGAATGTCATTATTCCTACATCTAGACATTGCAATGCTAATGTCATGTCAATTTCCTCGGTGTGAGTAATATATAAGGAAAACTTGAAGGAATTGAAGATTATATTTAAGTTTATTATTTTGGGAAAATATTTTAGTTTGATTTTAATGTAGATAATGTAATAAAATATTTACTAACAAATACAATTTATTATTATTCATTATAAAACACAATTTACTATTATTCATTATAAATTTTTGTGAATATTATCAATCTAAACACATACATACACAAGTGAAATTTTAAACAATTTTTTTTCAATTGGTGAATTTATTTTTTGAAAAACAAATGTCATAAAACAATCAATTGGAAAAAAATTGCCACTAAAAAAATGTAACGGTTGTCGTGACAATGAAAACGACGTACAACAAGTAAATGTTTTCTTTTTTATTACTGCTTTAGGAAATCAAAACATCCTAAAAATAGCAACATCATCGACACATCGATCACATATATTAACAAACAATAATAATGACATGTCATCACCGTGAACCATAAAACGCAAATAGATGTATTAACAAAATAATTAACAACATCAAGATCATCCATTCATCAATCGCCAATCCTAGAATATCGACTAACGATGGCACGAGGGTAATCATTATCGTTATCAATCGTGCATCCACATTATTTCAAGGTGCGTGAGTGTTATAATGAGTTAAATAAATCATACATCAACATTAAATTCAAGCACGCTAGTAATCTAATTTAATAAATAACTAATACATCAACATTAAGATAATTTACCTTCTACTTACGTGTCCACAAGGGTTGTTAGAAAAGTTCTGATCTTATCTAAATGTTGAAAAAATGTTCTAAGGAAGGATAGTTTAGTTCCATACCAGAATTAAGAAGACCCAGAATTAAGAAGACCCTACCATAAGTAAAAAACAGTTCAAGGGTCCTCTCACAACACCAGGAAAGGGATTCTAAGGAGGACCTAACAGAAATTTAGCTGTGAGCATGGACTGCAATGCTAAGCTTTAAAAACCCCAATTACTATCGTTTAACAAGGTGTTGGGACCAACGACAGACAAAAATCACTGACTTGTGATTTAAAGCTCTTGTGAGCCAATTCCCTTGATCAATTTTCTATGATCATGATCTTAGACCATCTAATTGGTTAATTATTCCATGAATTGTGAATCATCATACTACACATTTCTAAAATTCATTGACTTCAACTATTAATAATAAGGATTTATTATTTCATTGATTCCTCTCTTCTTAGTTGACCTTTGAGGAAAATCATTATGAAAAATTGTGGTCTGGTGGTGACAGAATAACACTAGTTTAACACATTGTGTCTAAACCCCATGCCTAGATTTCAATTGAATTAAATTAGTCTTCTATTAATTAGTAGTCAACTCCACCGAGAATACAATGACAATTAGAATCCACTTAAGGATTAAACTTGATGCATATAAGTAGACTGGTTTTATAAAAGATCTAATTCTTGCTAATCCTGCGTCCTCCTTAGTTTCCATCAATGTTGAGGATTTAATGCCTGCAAGAATTTGCTAAGAGGATCAACATTCACAAGCTGGGTTTAAATATGGTAAAGTTATTTAGTTAAAAATTTATGTAAGAGGAACCTAGATATCTTCTTTATTGTTGTGAAGTTTAGAATTGGCAGGATTTGTTGGGTAGTAAAAATTAAAAGTTCCACAGTAAATTTTAAAAGATGATGTCTTCTACAGTTACAATCTTCACGTAATTACGCTACCAGCACATCAACTTAGCATAAAAAGGAAATGCTTAATTAGATTATTAACAAAAGTGACAGGATATGATTTCCCAGGATAAAAGAAAAAGGCTCCCTTGTATTGGAGACTGTTCCAGAATTCTGAGCAGAAGGACAAGTTTATAAAAGTTTTGTTTAGGCACCAAGGATGGATTTTCATCCCACTAAATTATCTAATCAACCAAGGGAAGAGGAAGAAGGAGTTTCTCCGGCAACCACCATCTCGCTTGTTCCAAGAACACCAAGGGTAAATCTCCACGCGTTGCATTAAATGAAAAAACTGAGCTATTAATCCGTTGTCAGAAGGCGCCAGGAGTAAAGCTCCATGCTCACGCAGTTCCATTTGAGAAAATGCAGGTAAGGTGGATGGATTTGCGCTGGGTAAAGGTCCAGGCCAACTCGCCTTTTCAGGGACAAGAATTCCGTCGGAGTAAAGCTCAGAAGTCCAGCGAAATGCTACAAGTGAGGGTGCATTCTCTGGGCGAGCCCGAGAAATTCGCAGACAAGGAAAACTATGTGAGAGAAGAACAACAAAACGCCCAAGTGACCTCTAATTATTCATGTCTGAGACAAAAACAAATTTTTTGGCCGAATTGCTAACCGTGTAGACTGGAATCTCGTCCAACCGATTGGAGACCTCTTTACTGTTCATAGCCAAATCAAATAGGTGTTGAGCTTCAAAATTGCTCTTTGGAAGATTCTGAGACAAAAAAGAACAGAGTCTCTGCATCCTGCTGTCTAAAGAAAAACATCCCAAGGGTATCTCGCCTTGCCAGGGTAACTACTGCGCAAGGAGATGACTGTTGAAATAAACACACCAGGTAAACTCGCCTTAAACCCGTAATGTCTAAGCAAGGAGGGGACTGGCAGACAACACCGGAGGGTAACTCGACTCAAGTCTTGGCCAGGAACTAAAAATTTGAGGGTTCCTGCTCTACTGGGCGTCGAACCGTTCACACTAAGAAGAGATGGCCGTCATGAAAAATTTAGAGGGATTTACGCCAGTTTTTGTTTTTCTTTTTCTTTAACGTAAACTGGCAGCGAATATCAAGCACAGTGAGAGCGAACCAGAGGATCGATTCTGTTCTACCAATCCGACAACACAGTAAAATATGGGATGGTATTTCACTGTAACACTGTCTGGCGTGAAATCCCAAGACTTCTGATGCTTGGAATGCACGAGTGTTTTCAGGTGGTAGGGACTTCCACGGAATTCCAGTGGTTACTTCAGTGTAGGAAATAAAAGGATAACTTATGAGAGAGGTTTTAAGGGTGAGTTAGCCCCAATATCAAATTTGGAATCTCCCCGGGATAGCGAAGGCATGGCTCAACGCAAGGCAACCATTTTATAAACGCAGAGCAAGAACTTAGAACGCAGAGGGAAGTGATGTGAAGGCGCTGGGCGACAGGGTGAAGGCGAGCTAAGTATTTAAGAAGGAAAAAGTGCAGAGAACAAAATCCAAGCTAAGAAAGGCATTAATCCCAGGATAACGAGATTGGTTAATCTACGGTGAAAATAAAATTACACATATAATCAATCCTGCTACAACTAAACCCAAGCTGAAAGGGCTACATCCGAATACATATTGAAACCATTTGATTATGATTTCCGAAAATAAATGACATCAGAATACTTATGAAATCAATATTATTACAATCGAATCCATTGAAAATAAAGCGACATCAGAATGCATATATAATCGAGCTTATTACAATTAAATCCATTGCAGAAATGAAGCGACTAAAAAATACATACATAATCATCCTATTACAATTAGCTCCATTTCGAAAATAAAGCGACTTCTCATTACATATATCATCCTCATTAAAATTAGATCCATTGCCAAATAAAGCAACATCAAATCATATATACAATCCTTATTACAACTAGATCCATTGCGAAAACAAAGAGAAATCATAATTGCAAAAATTAAACCATACACATGTTATCAACCTGGTACCATTTAACTTATCGAAAATACTGTCCCCAACGAAATTGGGCTTGGAGATGTTCTTCGAAAACTAGCGACCCTCCTTGCTCCGCTTGATAATCATTGAGACATCACAGGTACTTCTCAGCCAATGCTAGGGGTACTCTTCTTCCCCCTAAGTCTCTCAAGCTGCAAAGGGTCCACACAAAAAACCAAAGAAAAACTATCTCCAAGCTCGCCTTGCAAGGTTGAGATACCACTCTCTATCCGATCTAGGTATCCCAACTCCCACAAGAAAAATCCGACAACATAACCTTACACATACTAGTCGTGATTCATTTCCCTCCTCTATCATTTCTTTTATAGAGTTTTCTTAGTGACTAGTTGCCAAAATGCACATTAAATTATTTTTATTAAATTTTTATTAGGAATATCCCCCCACCCCTCCTCTTACACTTGTCACCCTATCCCTTAGTTGCACAAAAAATTCATTTAATTAATTAAATTAATTTTCCAATTTCTCTCACCCACCTAAAAGCGTTCCTAAAAATGATCATCGATGTCTCTTTATTCCCTCACATTCCCTTAATGGTTGACGCCTTTCTTAAAGCTTATTTGAGTTCGAATTTGGAAAGTTCTTTAGACCAGATTCTCTTCTATGTTCCACATTCCTTTTGTATTTAAATTTCCCCTTTTTGGTCTAAGTTCTAAATTAACAAGTTTTGCACATAGCCAACAATTATTTTTTTTTGATAAATTATTTCTCCTTTAATTTTTAAATTTGATTTTTCTTCATCCCCACCTTTAATAATTGATTAATTAGTATTAGTCCTTATACCCCAATTAGACCTATGCTCTAATTTCAACTAGGTTTAGAAAAATTGATTTTAAGGGAAATTTTCTAATTATTAAATTTTACTCGTGCAACATTTATTTTAAGGCTGACCATGTGAAAATGAGATATTGTTTTCTATGTACCTAGGTTCATTGAATCACCAGTGTTAAAACCGTGACGTGTCCTTCAAGATGCAGTACGTGCTCCAAGGGTGCCACTCGCCTTTTGACTGATTTTGGTAGACGTCCAACCCTTGGAGTCAAAACTCCGTCAAGAGATCTTGTGGGAGACTAAGGGCCTCTAAGGAATAAAGACCCTCCCTTATTGTGCACCCTTCAGAATATTCGTGAGCGACTATATGAGTCTTCCCTCACGACATCGTGGATCTCTCGAAATAGGTAATCATTAACCTACAATTTGAGCCACAATGAGAGTGCTAGTAGATTGTGGCAGGGATGTTGCCACACCTCTCCCTCAATATATTTGATTGTTGTGCATGACCCCTTGATCCGGATGGATATTGGTGGCCACCTACCTATTCCAACTGGCTCCTCATGTCCATTTTTTTCAGCACGTCTTTCTGTACTTCTTTATAATTGTGAGTTCTACACTTCTCGAGATGTCTGAATCCTCACACATTCTCCTGGTGGATACGGGTGGCCTCTCACCTAATCCAATTGGCCTATTTTGTATGTTTTCATGTCATCACATCTTGTTGTACTTTCAGGGTTGTTTTGAGGCCCTAAACATTGTTTTTTTGACTCGCCATAGTTAGACTATAGACGGAGTTGGAGTCAGAGTCTGATGGAAGAATGTGTATTTATATGAAATACCTTTCCAACAGGCTATCCCGCGCCTAAAACAAAGGTCGTATGAAAAATTTATGACCCTGGGAAGTTGAGGTACCAAATTACACCAACTTACCCATAGGGCCCACTTGACTTTTGGCGTTTCACCTTCTAAGGTTAGGTTTTTGGATGTCTATGGTTTTGGCATTCATAAGTAATATGAAAAAGGCCTATGGAGCCTCATGGTAATCTATTATGCTTAGACAGATGCACGTAGCAGCCACATCTCTTCTCAGAGATAACTACCACCATTCGAGCAAGTTTCGATTCTGCAGTTTTACAGTTTCAGCCTATTTGATTATTTAATAGAAGATATTGTTCACTGAATATTTGTGTTATTCTTCCTATATATGTGTTTATGGTATTCAGTCTATAATCAATTTGTTCCTCTCCTAAATCCGGATCAGTGGTATCATAGCGGTCTTCTCTTCATTTATTTTTCTTTGTGCATGTCCCCGACAAGGTTTGGGTACAAGAAGTTGGGACTCGAACAAATTGAGCCATTACTAGATTGGTCGCGCCAAGCCCGACAAGAACCCATGGGAGATGAAAAGAAAGATGATGGAGCAAGAGATCCTATTAAAATGTTGCTCGAGGAAACCCTCGTGCATCAAAGGAATGAAATGATGGACAACTTCACGCAAATCCTTCGATGATTGCCCACGGGAGAAACATCTTCATCAGGAGGCCATGCAACCCCCTTCAAGGTACAGGTAAATTTTGATTTTCCATTATTTGAAGGACTGATAGACGCGGATGTTGTAGATAAATGGTTAAATATGCTCGAAGGATATTTTTTCATTCCACAATTTTTTCGATCGGGAAAATATCACTTTTTCACTCCTCAAGGTGATTCCTGGTGTTAAAGAATGGTGGGATACTTACTCTGAGAAAAGGGCCATGGAGGAATATGTAATTTTCATGGTGGCACCTACATGGGATTCCTTCCGAGACTCCATTAAAGAACAATACTACCCTGTTGGAAGCTACGAGGACCAGCACACCACATGGACCACCCTACGTCAAGAAAGAGACTAGAAAGTACCAGACTTCACCAATATTTTCCATACCATCCACGCCAAATTAGGTATCAAAGATTCTGAGTGTCATCTAGTGCTCAAATACTATGGTTGTTTGCATAAATACATTCAAACAGAAATGGAGTTCTTGGACATTGCCTCATTGGGAACAACTTATAGATATGTTGTCAAGATCGAGCATAAATTCAAGCATAAACGACGAGAGTTTGGATCCAAAAACTCCTCACAGTCGAAGTCGAGCTAAGGCAACCCCAACCAACACAGCAGGGGATCAAGTTGTGATGGCTTCCCTCAAGACAATCCATCCAAGCCACCACATAAGAAGGGCAACGAGAAGCCGAAGAAAGACACAACAAAATGGTGTGAGTACCATAAAAGTCCTTGGCACAACACTGACAAATGCCGCTCCAAATAGTCCCTCGTGGTCGAGATGAAGGCTTCCGAGTCAGAGGCTGATTCTGATTCTGATTCAAATCCTGAAGGAGGGAAGCGGATTATCGATGTTGAACCCAATGCCATGGTTGCTACCATGAAAGTCTGTCCCATCGAACCAGAAGAACGAGAGGAAGGGGAACGACTCTTTCACTAGAATATGTGGGTCAAGAGGGATCTAATTCACTTCATTGTCGACAGGGGTAGTCAGAAGAACTTGATTTCAGTCAAGGTTGTCAAGCGGTTGAACCTTCCAATGACACCGCACCCGCAACCCTACACCATTGGTTGGCTTCATCAAGAAAGAGATCTATATGTCATCCAACAGTGTCGTCTATCCTACAACATCAAGCCTTTCAAAGATGAGGTATTGTGTGATATTTCTCCCCTTGAAGTTTGTGATTTTCTTTTAGGACAACCATATTTGTGGAAGCATCATGTTGTGTATGAGTCTAGACCCCGCAGTGTTATTATTACTTTGGGTAGACAATTGTACAAGATCTCATAGGTGGCACCTCCTACTGCTATTTATTTAATCTCTACTAAGAAATGTAGTAAGGTCATTTCACAGACCAGGAAGTTTGTCTTCTTTTTTATCCATGCTCACAGTAAGCAGAAGGTCGTCGCCACATCCGTGGTCTCTACAAAACACCTCTCTTTGCATCATAATCAAGTGGACGGGATCATGGAAGAATACAGAGACATTTTCGTCTCAACTACAGGGGTACCGACACACTTCCATGTCAAGAATCCAATTGATCTGAACCTTAACACACCTCTACCTAATGGACCAGTCTATCGATGTTCACTTATGGAGAATGATGAAATCAGAAATCAGATCCAAGAGCTTCTTCACAAGTGGCACCTCAAACCTAGCTCCTCCCCTTGCAGAAGCCTGAGTGTACTGGTGTAGAAGAAGGACAGGACTTGGCGACTCTGCATTGATTACAGAGCCTTAAACAAAATCAAAGTCAGTAATCGCTATCCCATTCCCAGTATTTATGACCTTTTTGACCAACTCAAGGGGGAAAAGTTCTTCAGCAAGATTGACCTAAAGTCTGGCTACCACCAGGTTCCCATCGAACCAATGGATGTCTGGAAGACAACCTTCAAGTCTAAGGAAGGTCTCTATGAATGGTTATTCATGCCCTTTGGATAAACAAATGCACCAGCCACTTTCATGAGGTTGATGGATGATGTATTGAGACCCTTCACCAACTCCTTTGTGGTAGTATATTTGGATGACATCCTCATCTTCAACAGAACGTGGGTGAAGCACATGAGGCATATTTAGCAGGTTTTGAGCACTCTACGGCAACACAAGCTTTATGCCAACTTGGAAAAATTCTCTTTTGGGATGAACAAGATCCAATACCTAGGATACATTGTTGATGAGAATGGGGTACATGTTGATCCAGCTAAGATCCAAGTAATTCCTGACTAGCCAACCCCGACCACACTGACCAAGCTTCAAAGCTTCTTAGGACTCACCAATTTTTACTGACGATTCGTGTTGGGATTCTCTCATATTTCTTGGGCCCTCAACTAGGTTACCAAGGGTGGTGGTAGGGCCAAGTTCGTGTGGGAGAAGGAGTACAAGTGAGCATTCAAAGATATGAAACATCGTTTGTGCTCAATTCCAGTACTCTCTTTTCTCGATCTGCAACAACCATTCAATATTGAGACTGATGCATCTGACTATGCTGTGGGCATAGTTCTCACTCAACACGGGCATCCGATGGCATACCATAGCGAGACACTATCTGATACTGTCAGGAAATACCCCACCTATGACAAGGAAATGTATTCCATTGTACAAGCCTCTTGTTAATGGAAACATTACATTCTGTGGAGAAAGACGATCATACACACTGATCACAAGCCTCTGCAGTTCATACAAACATTTGCAGAATGACCTCCATCAGAAGTGGCCCACCTACCTGCAACAGTCCCATCTCAATATCAAGTATAAGATAGGTATCTCCAATCCTGTCGCTGACAACCTCAGTCGGCCTGTTGTGGCTGCACTTACCATTGTGCTCCATTCCTGTGGATGTAATATCCCTAAGGCAAAACCCAATTGAAAATTTAAATACAAATGTACATAAGCTGGTGAGATGATTTGATATCATTTTGGTATGCACATTTCATGGCATAGTGCACGCATGTATTGCGCAGTAAAATGAGGAAGTGTGCACATTCCTGGATACCGTGTGCAACATCTTAAGTGTGCGCGATGTAGAGGCCGGGGAGCCTTGTGTATCTGGTATGTTTTATAGGCTGGTGAGCCAGTATTATAAGCTAGGATGCTTATGTTTTGATTAGGCTAGAGAGCCTAGATGTTAAAGGCCAGTGCGCCTATTTTTGTACATATCTCATATTTAATATAAAATACATCATTGCACGCAGACCGACCACGATAAAAGAGATGGGGGACTAAACTCCACTAGTTAGGGAAAGGGAAGGAGCTAAGTTAAGGAATATTATACTAATATTTCTTAAATCATAAAGTATGGATAATTATGTTATCCTAAGTTCTAAGTTGGGGCCAAGTAGGCCAAAGTAGCTTCCAACATGACAAGTGTCAAGTTGGGGGCATGCATACATATTGTTGGACTTAGTTCATTTCAGGGGACTCTCCATCATTCGGACCATCATCTTTCCCTTGATTCATCCATCACTGAGATATACAGTCAATCATCTAGGAGTATTGACAGCCATTGAGCTATCATTTGTATCTTCATGACTTTACCTGAACCCATATCCAGAGCCTTATGTTGGGTAACTGTTATCTTGGGAGAGGGATTGAAGAAGTGGGTTGTCAGGCCCATGGGATATTGAAGAGGCAGGTTTTCAGGCCCGTGAGAAATTCTCCGGGTGAGAGAATTGTTGGGGATTGATTTCCTGAAGGTGCTGAACTACAGCTGCAGGGCTCTGAGTCTTCCTATCTGGCTTGTTGTTGAAGCCCTGGAATGGAAGTGGGGCAGCTGAGGGACTGTTGAGCAGAGAAGGGGAACACTTCCTTGGGTGGGACATGCATGTGGGGAATGAGGGACTGTAGGCTATTAGTTGAGTGAGCACTTGAGACAGAGTCTTTCCTATTGTTCATGAGCCTTTATCCTGGTTAGGAACCCCTTTACCTAGGTTGAGTTTAGTCCCAGCTAGGGGGTGACTCACTGTTGAGAGTGATGAACAGTGTGGTCTAAGGCTGGGAGGTTCGTGGAAGGTTTGCACATAGTTGGTGATATTCTCACAAAGATAAGTGTCAATTGTGTGATCAATTTACATGTTGCATTGTTATTCATGTGTTTTTTTTATGGGTTTATCCTATGCATTATTATAATTGTCTATATGCTTATGGGCATTGCATGTATATGCTGCATGTATATGTTTACTGCTATATCAGTGTGAATCCATGCATTTACATAGCGTATTTGTCTGTTCACATTTTATATATATTAATCTTCTGCAAGAGTTTTGTGTGTGCATATGTTTTAATTACATGCAGTTAGAAAATTATATGTGACATAGCTTAGTTAGGATGCTAAGTATGTTACAGTACGTCCCGCACAGAGAACAAATGTGTTCTCCGGTGTAGCATGGCCCAGCATGAATGGTCGGGGACGTTACAAATTGGTATCTGATCATGAAAGAGTGTTCAGGAGCAGCATGTCCTAGCCTGTTGACGGCTGGGAATGTTACAAAGACGGTTTCAGAGCTAAGTAAAGCGTCTGAGGAGTGGCATGTCCCGGCCGATGTGAGGCCGGGGATGTTACAAATTGGTATCAGAGCTTCAGTTTTCAACATTGAGCCTGAATGGGCCAAGAAAGTTGAGTTGAAGCAAAATGTCACAGAGGATTTAATTCGAAGTGGCCAAATTTCAGTTGTAGAGCATCCATGGCAAAAATTAACAACAACTGGGGAAAAAATGGGGAAAAGCCCCAATTTCTTTGGGTGGATTCATGAGAAAATGGAGAAATTCAGCCAAGTGATGAGATATTACTAATTTAATATCTTTCCTAGAAAATTCGAACCTGGAATTGGTTGAATTTGAAGTTACAGTGAAGCCATGACAAATGGAGCGGAAAATGTTAGTGTGCAGGTACCACACGAAAAATGTTAGCATGCAGGTGCACGCGGAAAATTCGGGCGTCGCGCGGAAGAATATGGTGTGCGGGTGCACGCACTAAATTTGGCATTGTGCGGAGTGCACACGCATAAGAAGGTGTGCACAGTGTACACACACAATAAGGGCGTGCATAGTGTATGCAGTATTGGCAGAGTGCAGAGGAGTTTGGTTGGTGCACACGCAATATGGGTATATGTTGTTGCATGATACTTTAGTATGGTGCGCGAAGAGTATTGATGTGCAATGGGGGAATATTGAACTTTGGCATGGTGCAATGCATAGAGTGAAATTCATGTGGAATATCAGTGTGTGATACAAAAACTGCGCACAATGGGTAATAGTGCAAGAACCAAAACTGTGCACGGTAGTTATTGGCGCGTGACACAAAAGTGCGCACATGTTATTGGCGTGACAAAGAAGTGATACACAAAGGTGTTAAAGTGCATGAAGCACAATTTAACTATAATGTTGTAGCACATGGAAAATACAGGAGCACATATTGAAACTTGTGTGTGCGAAGTTGTTTGAAGGGGGAAGAACAACAGAAACGGTGAAGGGTAAATTATAAGACCCCGACTAGCTCCATGAAGCCATAACTTTCTTCTCAAGACTCGAAATTGAGCATGTGAGCAGGTGTTGGAAAGGTCTTGGAAAGTGGAATATAATTATCCACCTAAAAAATTGATTGGGAATTCAATGTTTTAGGAAATCATAAGAAAGGCTTCTGATAAATTATTGAACCAAAATGGTTCATATTTTTCATAAAATTGTTGAAACAGTCAGTCTGACAATTTTTGTTGGCTGCACATTTTGCAGAGTTAACAACAACTAGATCAGATCAATATTATTTTAGAGTCTAGAGTAATGGAAGAGGAACCAAGAAATTATAACCAAGAAGATGAAGTCATAGGGATGGATGTCCATTTGAGCATGGAAGGAACAAAATCCAATGGACATGGTGAAGAAAGGGATGAAAACATAAATATGGCAGAGACCATTAAAAATTTACAGAAGGATGTTCAAAGACATAAAGATGATAATGAAAGGCTTATGCGAGCCAAGGAGTAGCAGGATGACTTCAACATGAATTTATTGGAGAGCTTGAACAAAATAGAAAATAAATTGGATAAGGAGAGTGGCTCGAGCAAATCGGGAAGTCACAAGTCTCATGATGAGAAAATAAAAACAAGAAGTGTTAGCAGGCATCACCACCACTCCCCGAGGAATTCCAATAAGAGATCATACAACAACTCAAGTCCATCCCCTGTCATAAAGTTTGAGAGTTCTGGGGTGGATGAAATGCGAGGAGAAATGAACAAAATCAAACCTCTTACATTTGATGATGAGCACAAGAAGGATGAAGATGCAGAGACATGGTTGTTGGGCATGAGAAAGTATTCTCAATTGCATAATTATTCCTCTCATGCAGAGGGTATAATTTCCATCTATCAACTCAAAGGAAAAAAATCCATGTGGTGGGATCAACTTGTGTAGGTGTAGTACATCAAAGAGAAAAGTGTTACTTGGAGAAGATTCAAGAAGTATTTTGAGAAGAAATACTTGACTAAGAGATACTATGACAAGAAAATGAAAGAGTTATTTGAACTCAAGATTGAGAGTATGAAAATTGAGGAATATGAGAGAAGGTTTCTAGAACTACTGAAGTATGTCTATTTCATCAAGGATGAGACAATAAAAATTCAAAGGTATTTGAGTGGATTGCCATCATTCATCAGTGAAAAAATACAGTATCATGATCCCAAAATATTAGAGGAGACCATAAGGCGAGCTAAATGCCTATATGATCAACAAAAACCAAGGCCAACATTCCAAAAATCTTGGGAAGACAAAAATAAATTCAAGATGGATCAAAGGAAGAAGGGGTCTAAGCCACCATTCTTCAAAAATAGTCCACAGGGATAGAAAAATCCTAAGGAACCCAGAACGATGGACACGGGAAGTCAAAGGCCAAGGAAACCACCTATTCAATGTTAGGGTTGTAAATGGGATCACATTTTCTGAGATTGTCCTCACAGAGGTGAAAAGGGGAGGATTTTTCATAATGTACAGCAAGTTGAAACAATGGAGTACATGGGAAGAAAGATACCCAGGATCTATGCAACCCTGGACAACAAGCAAGCATAATATCAATCACATATGATTGAAGTGGAAGGTATGATCAACAACCAAACCATTGCTATTTTAATTGATTAAGGAGCTAGTCATAGTTATATAGTTCCTAAGGTGGTGGAAAGTTTGCATTTTCCAAGAAGCAAGCATGGGAAATCTTGGTTGGTGCAGCTGGCTACAGGGGCCAAAAGAAAAGTTAATGATATGGTTAAGTCATGTCTTATTGACATGAATGGACTGAACAACCAGGAAGATTTGAACATCCTGTCTTTAGGTTCCTATGACTATCTAATTGGGATGGATTGGTTGGACCAACAACATGCCATCCTAGATTGCCATAACAAAGAATTTACTTGCTTGGATGAGGAAGGGAAACTAAGGAAAGTGCAGGGAATTCCCAGGGCAGTAGGCATCAGAGAGATTTCAGTATTGCAGCTGAAGAAATGTTACAGAAAAGGGTGTCAAATAATTGCAACTCATTTGGCAGAGACACCTAGAGATAAGGTGCCAAATTTGGAAGATTATGCAGTCCTCGAAGATTTTGAATATGTGTTCAAGGAGGTACCAAGACTACATGTTTTATTGTATCTTCGTGTACTCATAATCAACTTACAAGCAAACAAACACCATCGACTAGGGGCGTGCTAGCTCATAACCGCCAAACTCATGGTCACAAGGGTCCTCCATACGACCGCGCTCTCAAACAAAAAGGGTTGAGTTTTTGAACCAACGAGTACATGTCACTTGTTGGGCGCATAGTTAGACCATTTGAAAACCAATTTCAAAATCCACGCACACAAATGACATGGTCATATGATAATCACTGAATCTGTGGGCTAACCATTCAAAAAGCGCCATAATTTGTGCACAGGTCACATGGTAATATGTGCGCGACCAGGGGCTATGACTCCGGTTGTAATACGTGCGCGCACTTTGAACTGTGGTCATGTGGATTAAAATGTATGCGAACGGGGCTTATCGTTTGAAAGTGCACGCGAATTGTGTAACCACCGGTCACATGCATGAACGCCGAAACCACAGGCTGGGGCTAAACCCCAGCCCGACCCCCGCACCAATATACAATAGTTTTAATTTAAATAAATTTAAACATATATGTATAATAAGAAACACCATGCGGTGCGTTGGCAGGGCAGACTATGCAAAGACTTGACCGGTGGGGAGGTCCGGGGTTTGATCCCCGTGGACTCCATAAAATTTTGAACTAACAACCATTGCCAATAACGAGGTGCCACGTGGCAGCCCATGACTGGGCCATGTGGCATCGAAACATTTTCCAAAATAATGCCATGTGTCGAAACATGATTCGTCCAACTGTCAGCCAATCCGAAACTGCCACGTCAACATATGCCAACTTAGCTCTGCCACATCACCTCTGCCACATCAGTGTATGACCTCTACCACGTCAGCCTATACAGACTGTACGAACTGCATAGTCAGCGTCCCTTTTTTTACCTGTTTGACGATTCGAACAGATCTTGATATCTCTCGCTCCCGACGTCCATTTGAACCCAAACGAGTTGCGTTAGGTTGATGATGATGAGGGCTACGCTCTTGTTCGTTTTGAGGAAATTCTGAGAACGTTGATTTTTTGAGCTAAAATTTGACCCCTGGTCCAGATTTTGATCACGCCTTCCCACTAAAGGCTTTTGGACCCACAAAATCTTATGATTATTTGTCTGAGATTCAATACTCTTCTACTTTCAAGTTCTATCAACTGATTCTACTTGAAAAGTCTTTTCGACAATCACCTGGATACTTTGACATGCCTTGCACTGCAACTGACTATGTCCTTCAACCACTATTCTCTGACTGCTACTAAACCACTGTTCTCTTTGTGCTTGGAAGAATTCCAACCTTCCCACTGAGAATGAAGTCCCTCTTGTGAACTCTTTGGCTTCAACACAATCCACTCTCCAATGGCTGCAAAAACTTTCCTGCGACATCTTGTCACAAGCCAAGAAAACCATCAATCTTGAAAACAAATTTATACAAGACTGAAAATGATGCCAACAAAGTATTTTTCTCTTCAAAAAAACTGTCTCATATTGTACTTCATGAAAGCACATGGTGTTTTCTTGTATCTTGGTGTACTCATAATCAACTCACAAGCCAACAAACACCATCGACTAAACACAAGTCGAAAAACATGATCGACACAACATAGTCATCATACAATCATCAACACCAGTTGAGACTCATTTGAAACATATCAACCTTCCTAATGACAAGTCGACAAACATGATACACAATCATGTTACAATCATGAGTCATTCATGATGAACTATCACCAGGTTCACTGCTTACACATACAAAAACAAATGCATGTGCATGACTCTTCAACTCTCCTTCCAGTACAAACATAAGTACATAAACCTGAAACATGTGGGTACATAAGAGATGAATATGAAAAAGAAATATGGTTGTAACAAGTGAACATCATACCCATCTTTTACATCCTCCTGGAAAATTTGTGCAACAAACAAGAATGCCTTCAAACGAATTGCATTCACATGCAACTTGCATCATACAAGTTGTGATAAACTGTTGCAACTTGTCATACTCTCAACATAAATTCACACATAAGGCTGAAAAGTGCATTTACAACAGAAAATGCAAGCCTTACTTGCTCAAGAAATCCAACAATTTCTTACCAAGTCAACTCAACGGTGACTTTTTCTGTTGAAAATCGTCCTCTTGTGAATCATCTTGACACACATCAATGATGGAATCTCCTCTTCCATTCTTGCCAATCTCTTTATCCATCTGCTTCTTATGTTGTGGATGAGTGGTTGGACGCAATGTCCAACATTGGTCAATGAGATGACCCCTCTTCTGACAATGAGTGCAAATCTTTTGCATCCTCTTTTCACGTTGTCTTTGCTTGTAAAGTTTCCTAAAAATGGTCATTCTTTTCCAACATTTTGAAACATGATGGTTATATAAACCACAATATGTACATGGAATTTTTCTTCCATTTTTACATACAAATTTATCATGCTTAACATAATCAAAAGCAACTGAATGATAAGCAGAATTATACCTTGAACATT
>ML784993.1:585768-614124 GCA_009831015.1 Picea engelmannii
AACTTGGACCCTATTCCTCTTGTGTGATTTTCAAAAACACCAAAACATTCATCTTGAGAGGAATTTGAAGATAAACTAACATTACATACCTTATGTTCATGCATGTACTTGGTAAGGGTTTCCTTTGCCTCATGGAGTTGAATATCCATCTCATGCAACTTTGCAAGAAGCTGGTCTTTCTCCTCCTTCATGGCCATCAACTTCTCTTCAAGGGAAATGCTCTCTTTTCTATCTTCACACATCTCTTTCATCACATCTCTCATGGTTAGTAATTCCTTCAACATCTCTTTGTCAAAGAACTTAGATAATGAAGATATATGATAACTATCAATGTTTTAAGCTTCCTCCATCCTTGCAAGATATCAAACTTCAACACAAAACTTGCACAAATACCAACAGCTAAATCTCAAGCTATCAATGGAAAATACATGAGCAAAACAAACTATGCTCTGATACCACCTGATCTAAAAATAGTGGGCTGACTTATTATGCTATGCAAGCACCCTCTACTTCATTAAAATAAAATTTACAGGACCTTGCTTCATGTGTTAAAATATGCAAGATAAATTATGTGCCAAGTTTATGCTTCTTCTTTTAAATGTTCATGTGTGAGGAAATGTTCTTTTAAATGGTTAAATATGTGCTTTAAATAAAAACACAACAACATAACTTGCAGAAAATAAACCATCAAACTCACAACAATAACAACATGATAAAGGAGTTCACCCCTCTCCGGGCTACATCTCCTTGAGCCTCCTTCAATGGACTTGACTCTCTGGGATTAATTTGTCAAATATTATTTTACAAGCTGCTGCTCAACTCCAATGGAAATTTTGACTGTACCTTTGGGATCATAATACATAAAAACCCCAAAAATGACTAATAAAACTCTGAAAACGGATCATGGCTCATCCGGGCATGACCTCTTCTACATGTGGCCTTAAGCTTCCCTGAGCTTCTCTTTGGACAAAACACCTGTAAAAGTCCTCAAAAGCCTCTGAAACCTGTCCCAATGTATTCATAGAATAACAATTAGCCAAAAATGACTATTCAGTCACAGAAAACAAACTTGGACTCACCAAAACATGACCTCAATCAATAAGGGCTTCAAGCTCCCTGGAGCTTCCTGAAACTTCAATGGTTAAAAAACTACAAACGAAGTCTTCAAATGGCTTTGAAAATAGGGCCAATGGATTCAGACCATCCAAAAACCCCTAGATGGGCTTTTACGGCACCTCATTCGGCCAAAAAATGAAGAAGATAGGCCTCCTGCCATTCTCTTCCTTCAAGCTTATTGTCTTTGGTTCGCCAAAACGCACCTCTGGGCTCTCAACCAAGAACACGCTCCAAAACATGTGCTTAAACCCAGCATAGAGTGCAACCACATAAAGGTGAAAACTATAGGATGGTTATGGGCATGCCAGCCCCTAACCGCCAAACTCGTGGTCACAAGGGTCCTCCATACGACCACGCTCTCAAACAAAAAGGGTTGAGATTTTGAACCAACGAGTACATGCCACTTGTCGGGCGCATAGTTAGACCGTTTGAAAACCAATTTCAAAATTCGCGCACACAAATGACAGGGTCATATGATAATCACTGAATCCATGGGCTAACCGTTCAAAACACACCATAATTTGTGGACAGGTCACATGGTAATATGTGCGCGATCGGGGGCTATGACTCTGGTTGTAATGTGCATGCACACTTTGAACTGTGGTCATGTGGATTAAAATGTATGCGACCGGGGCTTATCATTTGAAAGTGAACACGAATTGTGTAACCACCGGTCACATGCACGAACACCGAAACCACGGGCTGGGGCTAAGCCCCAGCCCGACCCCCACGCCAAAATACAATAGTTTTAATTTAAATAAATTTAAACATATATGTATAATAAGAAACACCATGCGGTGCATTGGTAGGGTGGACTATGAAAAGACTTGACCAGTGGGGAGGTCCGGGGTTTGATCCCCGTGGACTCCATAAAATTTTGAACTAACAACCATTTCCAATAACGGGGTGCCACGTGGCAGCCCATGACTGGGCCACGTGGCACCGAAACATTTTCCAAAATAATGCCATGTGTCGAAACATGATTCGTCCAACTGTCAGCCAATTCGAAATTGCCATGTCAGCATATTCCAACTCATCTCTGCCACATCACCTCTTCCACATCATCATATGACCTCTGCCATGTCAGCCTGTATGGACTACACAATCAGCGTCCCTTTTTTTACCTGTTTGACGATTCGAACAGATCACGATATCTCTCACTCCCGACGTCCGTTTGAACCCAAATGAGTTGCGTTGGGTTCATGATGACGAGGGCTACACTCTTGTTCGTTTTGAGACAATTCTGAGAAGGTTGATTTTTTGAGCTAAAATTTGACCCCTAGTCCATATTTTGATCAACCCCCAAGGAGGGACATTGATTTCTCTATAAATCTAATACCTGGAGTAACTCCAGTGTCAAAAACTCCTTATAGAATGAGTACACCATAGTTGAAGGAGTTGCAAATGCAACTTGAAGATCTTTTGAAGAAGGGGTATATACGCCCAAGTGTGCCACCTTGGGGTGCCCCAGTCTTGTTTGTGAAGAAGAAAGATGGAACAATAAGATTGTGCATTGATTTCAGACAGTTGAATAAAGTGACTGTAAAGAACAAGTATCCCCTACCAAGGATTGATGATATTTTTGATCAATTGAAGGATGCAAAGATCTTTTCAAAGATAGATCTCAGGTCAGGATACCATTAGGTAAGGATTAAAGAGGAAGATATTAGCAAGACCTCTTTTAGGACAAGGTATGGTCATTATGAGTTCACAGTCGTGCCATTTGGGTTGTCAAATGCACCAGGTGTTTTCATGTGCTTAATGAATGGTGTTTTCCGAGAATATTTAGACAAGTTTGTCATTGTCTTTTTGGATGAAATTCTCCTATATTCCAAGTTAGAAGAAGAGCATGAACATCATTTGTGGATAGTTTTGCAAGTATTAAGGGAGCATCAATTGTATGCCGAATTGAGCAAGTGCTCATTTTACCAGAAGCAAATTCACTATTTGGGGCACATCATTTCAAAGGATAGGATAGCAGTGGACCCTGAGAAGATAGAAGCCATTAGAGAATGGCCAGTGCCAAAGAATGTGACAGAGGTGAGATCATTCATGGGCCTTCCAGGATACTATAGGAGATTTATATAAGGATTTTCAAAGATTGCACACCCAATCACTTCATTGCAAAGAAAGGGTGTGAAGTTTCAGTGGAAATTGGATTGTGAAAAGAGTTTCCAACACTTGAAACAATTATTAACAAGTGCTCCAATATTAAGGATAGCAGACCCAAATGAAGACTTCATTGTATGCACAAATGCATGTAAAGAGGGACTTGGTGGAGTCCTCAGTCAAAATGGGTTTGTTATATGTTATGAGTCAAGGAAGTTAAAGGAGCATGAAAGAAACTATGCCACTCATGATTTGGATTTGGCAGCCATAGTACATGCCTTGAGGAAATGGAGACACTACCTCATGGGGAAAAGGTTTGAGATGAGGACAGACCACAATGGTCTGAAATATTTGTCTGATCAGCCAACTTTAAATGCTAGGCAAAGCAGATGGTTAGAATTTCTAAGAAAATATGACTTTGATATAAATCATATCAAGAGGAAAGAGAACAAAGTGGCTGATGCACTCAACAGAAGAGTGCATGAAATGCATGCTACAACCATTAGCATGTATCAATCAGATTTGAAACACAGAATTATAGAGACTTCCAAATCAGATTTACAAAACAAGGATTTAGTGGCAAAATTATAGCAAGGTAATTTGCAGTAGAAAATTGAAGAATACAAGCTAGATGAGGATGCAATTCTGATATACAGGGGCATAATTTATGTACCAAATTCTCAGGAATTGAAAAATCTGATATTGAGGGAAATGCATAATGTGCCTTATGATGGGCACCCATGATATCCGAAAACTATTGCAGCTGTCAAGAGCCAATATTATTGGCCACGCACGAAGAAAGAGGTTGTTGATTTTATTGCCAGATGTTTGGAATGTCAGAAAATAAAGGTGAGCATAGACACCCAGCTGGTTTGCTACAACCATTACCCATTCATGAGTGGAAATGGGAAGTTTTAACCATGGATTTCATTACCAAACTTCACAGAATGAACAAGCAACATGATTCTATCATGGTAGTGGTGGATAAGCTTACTAAAGCTACCCATTTTATTCTGCTTAAGCTCACTCACAAGGCAGCGAACATTGTTGATTTTTATATGAGGGAAATTGCTAGGTTACATGGCATACCCAAGACAATTGTATCTGACAGAGATCCAAAATTTGCCTCGAAATTTTGGAAGGGATTATTTAATGGATTTGGAACAAATTTGAAATATCGTACAACTTATCATCCAGAAACAGATGGACAAACAGAGAGGGTCAATCAGGTGATTGAGGATATGTTGAGGATGTATGTGATGGATAAACCATCAAAATTCGAAGACTACCTACACTTGGTAGAGTTCTCTTATAACAATGGGTACCAAGCATCTCTAAAGATGAGCCCATTTGAGGCACTTTATGGAAGACAGTGAAACACACTGGTAAGTTGGGATAACCCAGCAGATAGAGCAGTGGTTGGGCCAGAATTTCTCAGGGAAATGGAAGAGAAAATGTTGAAAATAAAACAAAATTTAAAGGTTGCTCAAGACAGGAAAAAAATCTATGCTGACAAGGGAAGAACTCACAGGGAATTTAAAGTGGGTGACCATGTATTATTGAAAGTGAAATCGAACAGAAGCTCCCTGAAGTTGGGAAATTGTTCAAAGTTGGTAGCTCACTATTGTGGGCCATTTGAAATCCTACAGAGGATTGGTCCAGTACCTTATATGATTGCATTTCCTGCATCTATGTCTGTTCATAATGTATTCCATGTATCCTTGCTAAAGAAATATATACCTGATGTTAATCATGTTATTGATTGGAATGTGATTCAGGTGGAGAAAGAAGACACTTTTCAAGTGCGTCCGATGCGCATTCTGGACCAGAAAATCAAACAGCTCTCGAATCGAGCCATAGGGCTTATAAAGGTCCAATGGACCTGGTACGGTCCTGAGGATGCTACTTGGGAGAATGAGGATGAAATGCGGGCATAATACCCACATCTTTTTTAGGATTTTGAAATTTAGTTGTACATGGGTACATGATGCACTGAGGACAGTGTATAAATAAGGGGAGGGGATTGTAATATCCCTAAGGCCGAACCCAATTGAAAATGTAAATACAAATGTACATAAGTTGGTGAGCTGATTTGATATCATTTTGGTATGCACATTTCATGGCATAGTGTGCGCATGTACTGCATAGTAAAATGAGGAAATGTGCACATTTTGGGATACCACGCACAACATCTTAAGTTTGCGCGATGTAGAGGCCAATGAGCCTTTTGTATCTGATATGTTTTATAGGTTGGTGAGCCAGTATTATAAGCTAGGATGCTTATGTTTTGATTAGGCTGGACAACCTAGATGTTAAAGGCTAGTGCACCAATTTTTGTACATATCTGATATTTAAAATAAAATACATCGTTGTGCGCAGACTGACCACGATAAAAGATATGGGGGACTAAACTCCACTAGTTAGGGAAAGGGAAGGGGCTAAGTTAAGGAATATTATATTAATATTTATTAAATCATAAAGTATGGATAATTATGTTATCCTAAGTTCTAAGGTGGGGCCAAGTGGGCCAAAGTAGCTTCCAACATGACAAGTGTCAAGTTGGGGGCATGCATACATATTGTTGGACTTAGTTCATTTTGGGGAACTCTCCATCATTTAGACCATCATATTTCCCCTGATTCATCCATCACTGATATATACAGTCAATCATCTAGGAGTATTGGTAGCCATTGAGCTATCATTTGTATCTTCATGAATTTACCTGAACCCGTATCCGGATCCTTATGTTGGGTAACTGTTATCTTGGGAGAAGGATTGAAGAAGCGGGTTCTCATGCCCGTGGGATATTGAAGAGGTGGGTTGTCAGGCCCGTGAGCAATTCTCTGGGTGAGAGAATTGTTGGGGATTGATTTCCTGAAGGTGATGAACTATAACTGCATGTCTCTGAGACTTCCTATCCGGCCTATTGATGAATCCTTGGAAGGGAAGTGGGGTAGCCGAGGGACTATTGAGAAGAGAAGGGGAAAACTTCCTTGGGTGGGACATGCATGTGGGGAATGAGGGACTATAGGCTGTTAGTTGAGTGAGCACCTAAGACAGAGTCTTTCCTGTTGTTCATGAGCCTTTAGCCTAGTTAGGAACCCCTTTACCTGAGTGGAGTTTAGTCCGAGCTCAGGGGTGACTCACTGTTGAGAGTGATGAATAGTGTGGTCTAAGGTTGGGAGGTTTGTGGAAGGTCTGCATGCAGTTGGTGATATTCTCACAAAGATAAGTGTCAATTGTGTGATTAATTTACATGCTACATTGTTATTCACGTGTTATTTTTATGGGTTTATCCTATGTGTGATTATAGTTGTCTGTATGCTTATGGGTATAGCATGTATATGTTTATTTCTATTTCAGTGTGAATCCATGCATTTACATAGTGTATTTGTCTGTTCATGTTTTATATATATTAAGCTTCCGCAAGAGTTCTGTGTGTGCATATGTTTTAATTACATGCAGTTAGAAAATTATATGTGACATAACTTAGTTAGGATGCTAAGTATGTTACAGTACGTTCCACACAGAGAACGGATGTGTTCTCCAGTGTAGCGTGGCCCGGCATGAATGGTCGGGGATGTTACAAATTGGTATCTGAGCATGAAAGAGTGTTCAGGAGTAGCATGGCCTGACCTATTGAAGGATGGGAATGTTACAAAGACGGTTTCAGATCTAAGTAAAGAATCTGAGGAGTGGCATGTCCCGGCCAGTGTGAGGCCGGGGATGTTATAGTGGACATGAAACATCGGAGTGGCCCCAACTTTACCAGCAATATCCAAACTTCGCCACCACCTATCAGCTCTTGGGTACAGGCACCACTGTCACTGATTTTTACATTCAGGACAGACTCATATGAAACCTGGTCCATCTCTGTGTTCCTATAAGAGAGCGTGCAAAGATGGTTTGGGAAGCCCACTACAATCAGGTGGTAGGACATTTTGGTATAGAGAAGACTTTGGTCATCCTTCAGAAACATTTGTATTGGGAAAAACTTTGACTGGACGTTAGTAAGTATATCCGATCTTGCACTGCCTGCACCATTTCCAAGTTGGCCATCAAGAAGAAAGGCTTATACACCCCTTTTCCTATTCCTTAGAAGTCGTGGTAGTTCTGGTTTTCCATCCACAAAGCACGGAAATTAATGCGTGTTTGTGTTCATTGATTGGTTTTCGAAGATGGCCATCCTCACAACCTATAAGAAGACTATCACAATGGATGATACTGCCAAGCTCTTCTTCGAACAAGTTTGGGTTCACTTTGGGATACCACAGACCATCATCTCTGACCGAGACAACGGGTTCCTCAACACCTTTTGGTTGAGTCTCTGGTCTCTATTGGACACCAAGCTTGCAAAATTCACTTCTTTCCACCCCCAAAACGATCGCCAAACCGAAGTCATCAATCAGATGACTGTGCACATCCTACGCATGTACAATTCTAAGCATCCCCGTACATGGGATGAAAATCTCCCATATGTCCAACACAATTACAAAATGGCTCTCCATAGTTCCATCGGCCATAGCCCATTTCAGGTGGGTCTAGTATTCCAACCCTTAGAACCCATTGATATTGCACTTCCTCTTGCCACCGCATAGACAGACTCTTCCCCTTATCAGTATGTGGTCTACAAATCTACTAGATTCATTGAGCGGATTCAACACATACACCAACAGGTCAAGGATATTTTGCAGAAATCCAATGCTATGTACAAGAGGCGCCATGATAAACATATGGTACCACACCAATTTCAGGTTAGCATCAAAGTTTGGTTACATTTGCTGAAGGAGCATCTCGTTGGGCTCCATCAGAAGATTATGTAAGGCCCGTCCAAACAGAGCCTTATAAAAAAAAATTTAAATACAGAAATGCTATCATAATTTCTTTACAGTTCATTATTCAACATAATAACAATTCACTATCCAACATAATAACAATTCAGCATAATAACAATGTTCAACAGAATTAAAAATGAGCAGCATGATAATAAACAACATGATCAGCATGAATATTATGAACAATATATCAATAATGAACACAACATATTAATGATAATAAATACCTCAAATTGATGTTGTTCTGAAGCTCTTCCCAAAACTGACTAACCTCCCAGCCAGCTAGGAACAACCTATCCAGCTCCCTAGCCCCAGGATTCCTTACGATTTCCTGGCCCTCGAGCCCAAAATTCCCAGCAACAGGTGCCCCCTGTGAAATTCCTTAATTCTGTAAGCACAAAACAATTGCATAACAGATACACAGTCTCCACTGCGTCCTCCCTTCTCCTTCCTCCAATATGAAAATATTACTCCAAACCAAAGAAGACCTCCTTCCCGAGTGTTCCCCCTTTCCTTATCCTCCTTTCCCTCATTATTCACCACCTTATACCCCCATTAAACCTAAACCACCTTATCCCACATTAAGTCTCAACCACCTTATTCCCCCCTCCATAAATGGGTCCAACTACCAATACAATTATATTATTAACTAAGTCTTCATAATAAAAATTAATAATTCATTAAACTAATATTAATTAAAAATATATTTAATTATGATCATTAATCAATTAATTAATTAAACTAATATTCATTAAACAAATATTTAATCATGATAATTAATTAATTAATTAGGGTTGTTACATACACCCACCCTTCAGGAAACTTCGTCCCGAAGTTTAAGTAATTTATAATACAAGGGAAATGACACAGGGTTCACACATTCATATCCAATAAACAACATTATCAGTAAGTAAGACAAAGAAAACTCATACATACTAGTGTACATGTGCAAGAAATGCATGTGTAGCTATCGCATACAAGTCTCGTGCATGTACTAATAACAATAACTATCACCTCTATAGTAATTTATGTATGCATACAATCTAATCAACAAGACTATTCACGTTATAAAAGACAATAAACCAATCAAATGTTTGTGAAATCCCTTAATTACAATAATCTAGCTCAACAAGGTTTATTTAGACAATTGTAGTTTAGTTAAGTAATTATGAATATACATATATACACATTTTCTTTTCAAAAGGAAAAACAATAAATTCCACCATAAGGAAAATCTCCATACACTCTCAACTATTTCTATTCATCCTTCATCCCTAACTTACTTCCATCTTCCATTCCTATCATTCCTCTGCTGGACTATCTTGGAGTGTCAACTATATTGACCTAACTCCAAATAGAACCCGTAAGAGGAAGTGTCACTATCTTGACCAAGCTTCCCCAACAGGCAACTGACAGTCATCATCACACGTCCAGGGGAGCGTGAGATAACACCATCCTCCCATGACTCCAGGTTTCAAAGGATACATGGTGGAAAATATCTCCACCCCTCTTAATAGGACTAGGGTCCAGACCCTACAATGGAATGTACAGTGTCACCGTGTTGCTGGAAATTTTGTCATCGCTTATTCAGTTTGGGTAGTCTCACCACCCGAAAACCTACATTGGTCCATATATCATAACAATGCATTCATACCAATATAATTTCACATACAAAGATTCATACCATATTGTTTCTCGGTCGGTGGTCATTACATCCTATTTTATTACCATTATCCCTTGGCTATTTCATAGCCCATTGACCTGCAAATTAGTCTATAACACAAACTCATACATATCTATGCATTATCATAATGTAAATGCATCTGACCATAATCTCAATTCAGTATCCATGTACCAAAAACTTTAATGTCAAAATTTCCATGTTAGAAATAGATCTCATAATATCCCCATAATTCAATTAACATTACCCGTTCATAGAATTTTCATTTACATAATAGATTGCATCATATCCACTATCATTCACATAACGTTAAACATTCATAGATTTCACATTCACATAATAGATTGCATCATATCCATCATCATTCAAGTGACATTTAAACATTTATAGAATTTGCATTCACATAGCAGGTCACATCATATCCATCATCATTCAAATAACATTTAAACATTCATAGAATTTACATTCACATAGTAGATTGCATCATATCCATCATCATTCAAGTAACATTTAAAAATTCATAAAGGTTCATATGTCTTAAAAGTTCAAGTGTATGATTAATAGTTTCACGGTGAATAGAAAATAAAGGTGATTAGGCCTCAGGTAATCCTAGCTATCTAAGTCAAAAGATGGTGTTACATACACCCAACTGATGCAAGAGCATCGTAAGCAGCCAACCAATCAAGTAACGTAAAAGCGGTAGACAGTTGGAAAAGCACCAGCGCACGTTCTGAAGTGTTTTGATATTAATGAATGGACATTAATGTAATAGCTAAAGGAAGCGTACTTTCATTTATATTTAGATATTGTAAATAGATCTTGAGCGTTGCTCTCATCTGTAGAATGTAGAGGCATTTATGCGTAATGAATGCAAGTAGGTAGATTTAATTTAATAGATTAGACAGTTTAGAAGTATAAGAGGGAAAACAGATATAGACACCCTCACCCTTGTCTTATTGTAATTTTGGGATGGTCATTCAGAATTCGTAAGCTGTAGAGTTGTAGCAGAGAACTGTAGAGAAGAACCCATTTACAGGAGCACTTGAGTTAATATATGAAGCTTTGACTCAATTTTCATGGTGTTATGATGCTTACTATTTACATTTGTTGAATGTTATGTTTACAGTTGTTTTATTTTCTCTGTTATGCATTTGTTTCAATGTTGTGTTGTGTGTATGATTTCATGGTGATCAATGTATGAAGTCTATGAGAGGAGAAGAATGAGTTTCAATTGTTTCTCTTCCTGAGAATTCCTGCAAGGAGTGCAGTGAACGTATGCAAGGTGTGCATTGACGAGGGTCTGAGTTTTATCTCAGAAAGCTCAAGAGAGATATCGTTGTTCTCATACCAGCTGAAGTGCAAGTGAAGCACAGAGCCATGCAAGGTGTGCGCAGGCCAATTGAAGCCTTGGATTTTATAAACCCAAAAAGAAGATTGAGAGATTTATGTTGCAAAGAGTGCACAGGGTTAAAGACTCAAATAACCAGAGGTTATTTGAATACTTGCTGCAAGGAGAGTGAGCAGGGATCCTTTTGGGAAGATTGAGTTTATAAGTGAAAGCTCAGGAAGGATAACACCTTCGAAGTGCTCAAAGGGATATGGAGATCAAAATCGTCTCATAGAAGTCAAGTTCAGGAGGGAGAACACTGAGTCATTTGGGCAGAAGTCATTGAGGAGTGTATCTGGTGGTCATAATTCTCCGTGGAGAACTCGCGAAATTGTGAGGCTCGTAGGATCCAGGGTAGTTGTAAGGTGGTTAGGAGTTGCATGAATCCTCCACCATGACATCAAGAGTCAATGTGAACTATTTATTGTGGTTAGTTTGAGCGATAGATCATTTCAAGGATTTGGGATTCGTAAGTTTGGAGTGTAGGCCAAAATCCTTGGTCACTCTAATTCCCGAATCGTGAAAGGCATTTTCATGTGTGAAATTTTGGCATTTCGGTATTTCGAGGTTCGACATTCCGAAAATTATAATGACAAGGAGCCGGGGGTATTTGCATTGAAAATCCTGAAGTCGCCAAACATGGCGTGTCTCTTCAGTGGAACTTTGACATTTCGGTTTTCCGGGGTTCGGGAAGTAGAGGAGGCAGTGAATTTGTAATCGAGAGTTTCAAACTCCTGGTTCGCGAAATCCTGAAGAGGGAAAGGAAAAATTCCTGAAAAGGTTGAGGGACAATAGTTGTTATGTACCAATCAGGTTTCAGGGTTTCGAGACTCAAGAAGTGGAGTTGCATGGTCAACACAACTCCCAAAATTGCAAAGAGAGAAACACCAAAAGGTGGGTCCCAAGTATTAGTCAGAGGATACGTGCGACGGAAGTCAAAGGAGGGGTCAAGCTTTGATGAAAATCCTGAAAGGCCATCGATCTCGCATTCCATGGGACGTTGAACCCATTTCGGCATATTGGCATTTCAGAGTTCGGGGAATCATAAGGGAAGAGGAACGACTGTTGGTTGTTCGCTCAAAGTCTCGAAAGCCGAAACTAGTGGGTAACAGGTGGCATGTTCTTTTTGCGTTGGAGGAGTCAACCTTCGTTGACGTTTCAGGTTTCGGTGATTGTAAAAGTTGTGACATTGCATCAAGAACCTCCAACTCATGAAGCCTGAAATATTTCGTGGCTTGAACAAAGTGTTTGATTAACCCTTGGTGTGGTTTTAGTGACGATCCTGAGTGGATCTCGGCCCAAGGGTAGGGGGTCTGCGACAAGTGGTATCAGAGCCACAGAACAGATTCTTTTCTTTTTGTAGTAGAGAGAAAAGAGGAAAATTTTACAACCATGCCACCAAGAAGAAGAGACAGGCCAATGCCTGATCTAGCAATGGAAAGAGAAATGCATAAGTTACGTGCTAGGCTTGATTCTATGGAGACATCACAAAGGTGAACAGTTGATGTTGGGGATATTAGTGAAGCTGAAAGTGGAAATGAAGTTGGAAATGAAGGAGAAGAAGTTGCATTCAAATATGTTGTATATGAACGCCTATTTAGGGTTGTTGCAAGGATAGGTGCTAGAGAAAAAATGGACATTCCAGTGTATGAGGGAAACTTAGATGTTGAAGAACTTCTAGACTGGATTAGAGCTCTAGACAAATACTTCGACTATGAGGATGTCAAGGAAGACAAGAAAGTAAAACATGTCGTTACTAGACTTAAAGGACATGCAACACTATGGTGGGATGAACTGTAGGCTGACAGACGCTGTAAGGGAAAACAAAAAATCAAAAGTTGGGATAGAATGGTTGCAAAGATGAAAGCCAAATTTATACCCAGGGATTATCAAATCACTTTGTTTCGGAGGATGCAGAATTTGAGACAAAAGTTGATGTAAGTGAAAGAATACACTGAAGAATTCTACAGGATAAACATTAGAGCAGTTCATCGGGAAAGTGATGATGAAAAAGTTGCCAAGTACATAAATGGTCTGTGATATGACATTCAAGATGAGATGAGCATGATGACCATTCGAAATGTGGAATATGCTTATCAGATAGCTCTGAAAGCTGAAGAGAAGATGAGCTGGAAGCAAGGTCAAAGAGGTCGAGGTAGAAGTCAAGCCAGAGGCAAAACAATTGTCCAAGATAGAACTCAGAAACCTAAAGAAGAGGGAAAAAAACCTCAAACTCAACATGAGAGAGGAGGAAGCTCATTGTAACAACCCTGGTTAAATAGATGCATAGGGATTATTAAGTAAAATTAATTAGATAATTAATTGTCCTAATATGGTTTTAGTTAAACAATGATTAGTATTAATAATATTAATTAATTAATTAATTATTAATTAACTGTTTACAACTTTTGATTGATTAATTAATTAATTAATTGATTACATAACGCGTTCAATGATTTGGGTAATAAATTAAGGGGCCTAATAACTTTAATTTAATCCTTGTGGAACTTTACGTATGACAGGTTAAGGATACGATAATAAAGGAGGGGATAAGGTAGTTAATGGAGGGGAGGAGAGTCGGTGAAGGGGGAGATATGACGGGGAAGAGTCCTACGGGAGGAGGGGGATGATTTTGGGGGGGAGGAAGCATTTTGGAGGAGGGATTGGATTTTTGTTTGGCATATTTTTTTTCTGGTGTGGGGAGTTTGATATTGGGAGTTTGGTGAACCATTGCAGGGGGCACCGGGTTGTTGGGGATTTTGGGCACGGGGGCCAGGATTCCTTTCGGTATCCTGGAGTTAGGGAGATGGACAGGCTTCTCCTAGCTGGCTGGATGGTTAGTCGGTTTGGGCAGGGTTTGGTCAAGTAGTAGGCTGAGAAAAGCAACAGGCTGAACAAAGTTGCATGTTGGACAAAGCAGATCAACGAGAATTAGCATCGGGAAGAGGTATTTTATTTTCTGTATTTGTTTTATGTATTATAAGGATTATGTAGTGTTATGTGGTTCTTCGTAAGTTTATTAGGATCTGTTCATAAATTTTATTTAAGATGAATGGTTATATGTTGGTTATTGGTTATCTGTTGGTTATGAAGTTATGAAAATGTTAGGATAACATTTCTTTAGAATAATTGTTTTTTTGTTTTATAAGGCTCTGTTGAGTAGAACCTTACACATGGTATCAGAGCCCTGGTTTAAAAACTTCGACCAGGGCCTACTCACCTACCCGCATGTATAAAAGACAGTTCAGGAATGGAACTGTTCCAATCCTGAATTTAAAAAAAAAATCCCCTAAAAAAAAATTTATATGGAGACCCTGAATAAACTATATAGAGTAGTTACATATTGAAAGCAACAACCATGATAAAAAGGGGCCATGAAACCATTTAATTAGATATAAATCTGAGCTCCAAGCTCCAGCTCCACCTAACCTGCAAGCCAAAAACACAATTTTTTATTTCATTTTACACAGGTCTATATATAAACATAATGCCCAATTGAAATTAGTATAATTTTATACATATTGAAAGTAACAAACAATAAAACAAAAATATATAAATTATGCTCTGCCCAAAACTAGATTAATTTTTTTTTTTTACCTACTAGATTTAAATATAAATAATGGAAATCAGATTGAAATTGACACCAGGGTTCAAGCGCTAAAACTTATTTCTGTATGTTTTTATTTTATAAATGCCATAAACTATAACTGATAAATCGAGTATACTATAAATTAAAAAAAAAATTATACTACATTGAAGTAGAGTAGTTTTTACCTGCTGGCCATAGGTTTACAGATCCAAAGATAAAAACACCAGTTGATCCTCCACATAATACAGACCTCCACTGCCACTGATGATCTTCAACAACAAGCTGAAAGTAAGTCAACGCAATTGTA
Source organism: Picea engelmannii (assembly GCA_009831015.1). Taxonomy (NCBI): domain Eukaryota; kingdom Viridiplantae; phylum Streptophyta; class Pinopsida; order Pinales; family Pinaceae; genus Picea; species Picea engelmannii. The sequence continues at coordinate 600,793 of ML784993.1, forward strand.
ATAAATGTTGTTACAATAATAAGGATAATGAGTACAATGAAAAGGATGCTATAGATTGTGTAAATCTTGTGACCCCACAAGCTTGCGAAAATATAGTACAACTCAATGTAGATGGCACTGAAATGGAAAAAACCCAGCCATTTCCATCTGAGGAACTGTCCCTCTGTACCATGGCAAACGTGAAATCTCTCTAGGATACTTTGTAGTGTGGCAAGGAGCTTGAAACTCATCCCTACTGTTTTTCCCAGCAATACCACCCAACACGAGCAAAGGAGAGGTGACGAGTGTCCAGATAAGAAAAATCACAAGAATTGTTCCAAATGGAAATACATCAGTTGCATTGTAGGATATATAAATTGTGTTTAGGAAGCAAAAGGTTAAGAACAGAGGCCCACAAAATAGATAACCTATCAACAATAGATTGCATAACCAGTTGGTTCCTTCAAGTTGACGATGGAAGGAGGCTGCAGTGTATCCTGCAATTCCAGATGTAAGAGAATAAATAATGTTACCCTTTACCTTTTCCCTGAAGTTGCCATAGGTTATAGTTCCATCCAGTGCACTAGTTGCAAACAGTTGTTCGCTGGTAGGATTCATAACAAGACTTCAAAGTTTTCGTTTGTGCTGACTAGAGAGGAGAGTCCCTGTCTGAAAATGTAATGAAATATGCCCCGAGAAAGAAAACAACCTGCTGCATCAAGAAAGTTCCCATTCCATTACCATATAGATCACCACGGAAAAAAAAAAACACACACAATCCAGCGCACAAGCTCCAAACCAATTCACATGGAGGAGGAGCCTACGAGAGCGCTACGCGTTCAGAACTAGCGCCAGTGCACGCGCATCAACAACACATGATAGTTACACATAAACCAACACCTAAGTCCACGCTCAAACCAAGCTCATGTGACCTGCAACCTGCAACCACATACACTGCCATTAAATATTGTTGGGTAAAACAAAAAAAAAAAAAATATAAAAGAAAAAAAAATTTGAGCCCAATGACTGGCCCGAGTTCAAGTCATGAAACATCGACCACAAGCAACGAGAATTCACGGCCTAAGAACTACACAGATAATCAATAATAATATGTATTAAGTTAACATATGCCTTTAGGTTCCATGAGGGAGAGCTCATGTGCCAGGAATCAAGAAACATGGAGGAGGATCTCACAAGGAGGCTCGATAATGCGCGCACGCACTGAAAAAGATTTTTTTGATAAACCAAAACAAAACATACAAGCCAATGCCCAAACGCCCAAACGCACAAGCGCCTCAGCCACACAGCTACCAAACTCAATATACAAGCTGAGACTAAGATCTCAGTGCCAAGCTATCGAGGGAGGAGCTGCAAGCCATTACGCTAACTCCGTCGCAGCTACAGAGTGAGAGAGGCCGGTCACATTCGCAGAGTGAAAGAATGTGTATAGGGTTTGGGAGTGGAGAGCTAGGTGTAGGGTTTTGGAGGGATAAGAGCCCTGGGGGGGGGCCACATGGATTTCATGCGTGCCCTCACCCGATTAATAATATTTTTTTTATTATTTTATTTTAGTTTTATTTTATTAATTTCATTATTTTATTTTTTTCTATATTTTTATTTATTTATTTAGTCATTCTTTTAAAAGTATTATTAGATTTAAACTTTTGAATGTTCAAATTATTAAAAAAAAATAATATATAATTGGTGTTTAATTAGGTAAATTAAACATATTTAAGTTTAAACATATTTTAAATTGTGTTTTAGATTAATTATAAATTTATATGATTAACCAAAAGGGGTTAATCAATGAGAATAATTTAAATTAAATTAATGATTAAATAAGTACTTAATAAATAAATTAATAATAATAATAATAATAAAAGTTTGTTCAGGCTTGGCGAGATTCAAACCTATAACCTCCAGCTTGCAAATTGACAATGCTAACCAACCAATCTATGAGCGCACTTAAGACGATTTGATGAATGAATAAGTTTCGGGATTAAATGATCAAGTTGATTAAGACGATTGGAACTTAGGTTAAAGGTTTAGGCTAGATTTTTTTTTTTGTTCTTGATAATTAATAAACTTTAGGTTGGAAGTCACCTTAGTTAGTTGTCGAGGCAAAGTATAAGGACTTAGAACAAGATAAGCAAGAGGGGGATTCATGCGCGCTAGGCAGGTAAGTTAGAGAATCAGTGAGTATGGTGCAAGCTATCATAGCTATTGGGCGAGGGATTCAATAGTTTTCTTAGGTGAAGACATCAAGCTTAGATTCTTAATCTTAACCTATCCAATCCCCTAAAGAGAGTAACGTCTGTTTACAGACAAGTAAAAGAAACTTACGCCTAACCCTGCTTTCTAGTTAAGTTGCACAATGAGAAACGACCTTCAACTCACCCTGATAACTTTGGTTGATGTAGGTTAAATCATACAAGATGGTTAGGATTTGAGGGAATCAAGGCAGAGGAGCATCATCACAGGCACTTCCAACACCACCAGCACCACCTCCACCATCGCCCGAACTAGCTCTCATACTGCTCTCGTTGGAGGCCATAAATGAGACTTTAAAGGGGCAACAACCAGCAGGGACCAAAGTGGAACCCCCACCATATGGAATGGGTAATACAGAAGCGTCAAGGGATTCAGGGGGAGGAACTCCACCCAAAGACATCACTCGAGAACTAAAAAAGATCAAACTTCCGGAGTTTTCCAGGGGTCGCGCCAGCGAATGCGCGGAAGCATGGTTGGAAGGCATGACAAGATGTTTTGCCTTAAGGGACTATGCGTCCACCTCAAAGGCGAAAATATAAATTTTTGAGTTAAGAGACAACACCTCGAACTGGTGGGGCAACCTGGAAAGATAACTGCATCTTACCCCGGAAACTGTATCTTAGGAACTTTTCGAGGAGAGGTTTCGAAGGAAATATATGCCAGCTTACTATGAGGAACAACAGGTAGGAGCGTTTCATGCCTTAGTACAGGGAAATAGAACAATAGAGGAATATGAGATTAGGTTTATGGAATTGGTCAAGTATGTTTCTTATATGGATAATGACCAATGATAGACAGAACACTTCATCTATGGGCTAAACCCTAAGATAAGGGCTATGGTGTGGATGTGGAAACCGTCTTCAGTAGCGGAAGCTGTGGAAAATGCGCGTTATGCAAAGGAACACATGAACTTAAATGAAGGTACGAGATCAACCTTTCCGCATCGCCCTGGATTTGTGGGGAAGACCCCTAGGACATTTCCCAGGGGAGGGGGCTCAAGGACACCTCCATATGGTAACAGTGTCGCACCACGGATGGTAGCCACAGGGATTTCAATGGCAGCGAGTGCAACATCTTGTTCATCGCCAACAACGCAGGCAGGTCCACAACCATCTCAGGGAACAACTAGCAGGGGCAGGGGTTCCAGGGGAAGGAACTCATTTAAGAGACGGTCACATAACTGTGCGCAGGTTCAATCCTGTGTTACTTGTTGGGGACGTGGAGGACCCCATTACCAACGTGACTACCCAGAGTTACAATCATGATTTTTGCATAGAGAAGGAAAGGCCCCGATAGGAAGAGAAAGTAGTAGCCACTAGATTTACACAGCGGTTAATAATCGCCAGGCCGAACATCAATCCATGGTGGTGGAGTCATCAGGTACACTAAATCATATTAATGTTAAGATTTTATTTGATTCTATTGCGATAGATAGTTTCATTTCACCATTTGCATTAGAAAAGAGTGGGTTGGCAGCCTACGAGCACGATGACTTTAAACAAGTCGAGATGGCTTCGGGGGAAAAACAAGCAGTAGGACCTAACGTTGATAATTGTATAGTAGACCTGGGAGTGTGTACTACCAGGTTAAAGGTGTACGTCACTGCTCTCGGGACGTACGACCTAATCATTGGAATGGATTGGTTAGAAGCTCATCAAGCTTTGGTAGATTGTTTCACAAAAAGGGTGTTTTGCATCGACGACGAACGAAGGCCAGTAGAAATCCAGGGTGTACAGAGAAAGGTGTCATTACGCTTTATCTCAACTATGAAGGTTAAGCGATGCTTTAGGCAAGGGTGTCGACTTTATGTAGTGGAAGCAGTGAATGAAAGGAAGGGACCCTCATTAGATCAATACCCGGTATTGTCATAATTTAAGGATGTTTTTCCGAACGAGTTACCAGGGTTACCTCCTGAGAGGGAGATTGATTTTACTATTGAGATAAAACCTGGTACATAATCGATTTCCAAGAATGTGTATCGAATGACAGCGTTGGAACTTTGTGAGTTGCAAATGCAGTTGAAAGAGTTACTAGACTTAGGGATAATAAGGCCTAGTGTCTCACCTTGGGGTGCACCTGTAATTTTTGTAAAGAAGAAGGATGGATCCTTACGACTGTGTATAGGCTACAGGGACTTGAATCATGCTACAGTGAAAAATAGGTACCCAATGTCGCGAATAGATGACCTCTTTGATTAGATGAAAGGAGCAGTGGTATTCTCAAAGATCGATTTGCGATCAGGGTATCATCAGTTAAGGATTAAGGAAGGCGATATCCCAAAAACTTCCTTTCGAACTTGGTTTGGACATTATGAGTTTGTCGTAGTACCTTTCGGATTGACCAATGTGCCAGTAGTATTCATGAGCCTCATGAATGGCGTATTCTAGAAGTACTTAGGCCATTTTGTACAAGTCTTTCTAGATGACATCCTCATCTATTCCAAGAACGAAAGAGAACATGAGGAACACTTACGAGTGGTGTTGTCCTTCCTTAGGGAGAAAAAATTGTATGGGAAGTTGTCAAAGTGTTCCTTCTTCCAGAAAGAAATTCATTATTTAGGTCATATCATTTTCGGCGAAGGAATCTCTGTGGACCCAGAAAAGGTAAAGGCCATTATGGAGTGGCTAGTGCCAAAAAATGCCCATGAGGTGAGAAGCTTCATGCGGCTAGCAGGTTATTATCGGAGATTTGTGGAGGGGTTCTCCAAAATATCGAAACCCATCACCACTTTGCAATGCAAGGGGGTCAGGTATGAATGGAGTGAAGAATGTGATAGTGCATTCATTGAGCTTAAGAGGTTACTAACTAGTGCACCAATTCAACAAGTGGAGGATATGGAAAAGGACTTCATAGTCTGCACAGATGCCTCGTAGCAAGGGTTGGGGGCCATGCTAATGCAGGATGGAGGAGTGATAGCTTATGCATAAAGGAAGTTGAAGAAACACAAAGAGCTATACGTGACTCATGATTTAGAGTTGGCAGTTGTAATGCTAGCTCTAAAACTTTGGAGGCACTATCTTGTGGGGCAAAACTTTGAGCTAAAAACGGACAATCAAAGTTTAAAACATCTTTTCACTCAAAGGGATCTGAATGCCAGGCAAAGGCGATGGAGTGAGTTTATGAGTGAGTACGATTTTGGTATTTTGTACATCAAGGGGAAAGAAAATGTGGTCGTAGATGCCTTGAGTAGGAGACCATGTGTCTTCTCCTTGGTACCCTTAAAGGTCAATCTGAGGGAACATGTGTTGACGCAACTCCAAGGAGACAGTTGGTATTTAGAGGTTACTTCATCCCTTCAGAGCGGGAGGTAGTTAGATCCAAAGTATGAAGGATATAGTCTAGAAGCAGATGGACTGTTAAGATATCGAGGAAGGATGTACATCCCTGAAAATGGGGATATTCAAAGCATCATACTGAAGGAAGCCCATAGAGCACTTTATTGTGCACATTCGGGTGTGAAGAAGATGTATGCAGACATGAGGAAGCTCTTCTTCTAGGTAGGCATGAAGCGTGATATAGTCCATTTCGTTGCCAAGTGCCTAGAGTGTCAACAAATGAAAGCCGACCACCATCACCCAGCAGGCCTCCTACAACCACATGATGTTCCTATGTCCAAGTGGGAAGTCATCTCTATGGATTTTGTTGTGGGGTTACCGCTCACATCTCATAGACACAATTCCATTCTTGTGATAGTTGATAAGTTAACCAAGAGTGCTCATTTTATTCCGGTTAGAGACACTTACGATGTCACTGATGTGGCACGTGTGTTTGTAAATGAGGTTATCCATTTGCACAGGATACCTAATAAGATCATTTGAGATAGGGACTCTAGATTCACTTCTAGGTTTTGGACAAGTTTGCAGTCCGCATTGGGGACTCAGTTGAACTTAAGCACAGCTTATCATCCTGAAACATATGGGAAAATCGAGAGAGTAAATCAAGTCATGGAAGACATGCTCAGGATGTATGTCATGGATAATCAAACCCAGTGGGAGAAGTACCTACCTTTGGTAGAGTTTTCCTACAATAACAGTTTTCATAGCTCCATCGAAATGCCACCCTACGAAGCTCTGTATGGAAGACCATGCAGAACGTCATTGAGTTGGGATAGACTAGAATACCGAGTAACAGTTGGGCTAGAATTGATTTAAGATATGGAGGAATAGGTGATTCAGATTAGGCAGAGACTAAAGGAAGCACATGATAGGTAGAAAAGTAACGCGGATGCACACAGGACCGACCGAAGTTATGAAGTGGGAGACCAGGTTTTCATTCGTATCAGGCCTAATAAGAGTACCATATGGTTCGGGAAGGGGACAAAGTTGTCACCTCGATATATAGGACCATTAAGAATCCAAGAGAAAATTGGACCCGTTGCCTATCGTCTTGTACTGCCACCCCACTTGCATAAAACTCATAATGTTTTTCATGTATCTATTTTACGTCATTATGTTGTTGATGAATCAGATAAACTAAATTGGAAGGAATTGTAGGTATCGGACGTGGGAACTCCCACAGTAGAACCATTACGCATATTGGACCGTAGAGTCCGACAGCTTGGGAACCGTCTGGTAGACCAAGTTAAGGTCCAGTGGGACAAGTATAGTCCAAGATCTGCTACTTGGGAAGATGCAGAGACACTATGATGAGACTATCCCTCACTTTTTTGACCACCTCGAGGATATGTTTCTCGAAGGTTAGGTGTATGTAACACCACCTTTTAACTTAGATAGCCAGGATTACCTGAGGCCTACACCTTTATTTTCTACTCACAGTGAAACTATTAAATGATACACTTAAACTTTTAAGAATGTAAATTTTATGAATGTTCAAATGTTATTGATGATGATGGATATAATGCGATCTACTATATGAATGTAAATTTTATGAATGTTTAAATGTTATTGATGATGATGGATATAATGTGATCTACTATATGAATGTAAATTTTATGAATGCTTAAATGTTATTGATGATGATGGATATACTGCGATATACTATATGGAAGTAAATTTTATGGATGTTTGAATGTTATTGATGATGATGGATATAATGCGATCTACTATATGAATGTAAATTTTATGAATGTTTAAATGTTATTAAAGATGATGGATATGATGTGACATATTGTGTGAATGTGAATCCTATGAAGGTTTAAATGCTAGTAGAATTATGTTGGATATGATGCAATCTATTTGATAAATGATAATTTTATGAATGGGTGTCGAAATTGAATTATGGGACATTATGAGATCTATTTATAACTTGAAAACTTTGATGTTAAGTTGACGGTAAAAGGATACCGAATAGAAATGATGATTGTATGCAATTACCTGATGATAATGCATAGAAAAGTATGAGTTTGTGTTACAGACTAATTTTCAGGTTATGGGCTATGAAATAGCCAAGGGATAATGATGATGAAAGTGGATGTCATGACCACTAGCCAAGAAACATTATGGTATGAATATTTGTATATGAGATTATATTGGTTTGGATGCATTGCTATGATATGTGGACTAGTGCAGGATTTCAGGTGATGAGACTGCCCAAAACCGAATAAACGATGACAAAACTCCCAGCAACATGGTGCCACTGTATATTCCATTGTAGGGTGTGGACCCTAGTTATGATTAGGAGGGGTGGATGCATTTCCCACCGTGTATCCTCCAAAACCTGAAGTCATGGGAGGACGGTGTTAGCTCACGCTCCCCTAGACGTGTGATGATGACTATCAGTTGCCTGCTGGGGAAGCTTGGTCAAGATAGTGACACTTCCGCTTATGGGTTCTATTTGGAGTTAGGTCAATATAGTTGACACTCCAAGATAGTTCAGCAGAGGAAGGACAGGAATGGAGATGGAAGTAAGTTAGGGAGGAAGGATGAGTAGAAATAGTTGAGAAAGTATGGAGATTTGTCTTATGGTGGAATTTATTGTTTTTTCCTTCTAAAAAGAAATGTATATATATGAATATTCATAATTACATAACTAAACTACAGTTGTCTAAATAAAATTGTTAAACTAGATAATTGTAATTAAAGAATTTCACAAACATTTGATTGGTTTATTGTCTTTTATAAAAGAATAGTCTTGTTGATTGGATTGGATGCATACATAAAATACTATAAGGGTGATAGTTATTAATTATTAGTACATGCACGAGACTTGTATGTACTAGCTACACATGCATTTCTTGTACATGTACACTAGTATGTATGAGTTTTCTTGGCTTACTTACTAATAGTGTCGGTTAATTGTCCTAAATGTGTGAACCATGTTTCTTTTCCTTTGTATCATGAGATACCTTAACTTCGGGACGAAGTTTCTTGAAGGGTGGGTGTATGTAACAACCCTGGTTAAATAGATGCATAAGGATTATTAAGTAATATTAATTAGATAAGTAATTGTCCTAATATGGTTTTAGTTAAACAATTATTAGTATTAATAATATTAATTAATTTTTAATTATTAATTAACTGTTTGCAACTTTTGATTGATTAATTAATTAATTAATTGATTACATAACATGTTCAATGATTTGGGTAATAAATTAAGGGGATTAATAACTTTAATTTAATCCTTATGGAACTTTACGTATGACAGGTTAAAGATAAGATAATAAAGGAGGGGATAAGATAATAAAGGAGGGGATAAGGTAATTAATGGAGGGGAGGAGAATCGATGAAGGGGGAGATATGACGGGGAAGAGTCCTACAGGAGGAGGGGGATGATTTTGGGGGGGAGGAAGCATTTTGGAGGAGGGATTGGATTTCTGTTTGGCATATTTTTTTCTAGTGTGGGGAGTTTGATATTGGGAGTTTGGTGAACCATTGCAGGGGGCACTGGGTTGTTGGGGGTTTTGGGCACGGGGGCTAGGATTCCTTTTGGTATCCTGGAGCTAGGGATCCGGACAGGCTACTCCTAGTTGGTTGGGTGGTTAGTCGGTTTGGGCAGGGTTTGGTCAAGCAGCAGGCTAGGCAAAGAAACAGGCTGGACAAAGCAGCAGGCTAAACAAAGCAGATTAGCGGGAATTAGCATCGGGAAGAGGTATTTTATTTTCTATATTTGTTTTATGTATTATAAGGAATATGTAGTGTTATGTGGTTCTTCGTAAGATTATTAGGATATGTTAATAAATTTTATTTAAGTTGAATGGTTATATGCTGGTTATTGGTTATCTGTTGGTTATGAAGTTATGAAAATGTTAGGATAGCATTTCTTTAGAATAATTATTTTTTTTGTTTTATAAGGCTCTATTGAGCAGAACCTTAAACTCACAAGGAAGGAAGTATGCTGATAGAAATACTTTTCCTCGAGCCAGAGGAAGAGGAAGAGGCAGAGGAGGTGAAGTGAAATGCTTCATCTGTGGAAAAATCAGACATAAATCCTATGAGTGTCCAGATAATAAGAAAGATGGTGGTGAAGCTCACATTGACGAAGCTCAAGGATGGGATGTTGAGGCAGAAGATGCTAAGGGAAGAAGATATTTGACGATGAGGAAAGTTCTCTTGAAGTTGGAGAAGGAGGCAGAGAACCCATCCCAAAGAAACAGTTTGTTTCAGACTTCCTGCAAAACTAAGGATAGGGTATGCAAGGTCATAGTGGACAGCGGTAGAACAGACAATATCATATCTATAGAGATGGTAGAAAAGTTGGAGCTGGAGACTGTTGCACATCCAAGCCCATACAAAGTTTCGTGGCTACAAAAAGGACATCAGGTAAATGTCACTAAACAATGTTTAGTTGAATTTAAAATAGGAGGATATAAAGATGAAATATTATGTGATGTCATTCCCATGGATGTTTGTCATCTATTGTTGGGTAGACCATGGCAATATGATAGAAACATGGTTCATGATGGGAGAAAGAAAATGTACACCCTGGAAAAAAATGGTAGGACTCACATGTTGCTGTCGATTAAGGATAAAGAGGTGAAAACAGAAATGAGAAACATTGTACTTCTCATGAGTGGGAAGGAACTTCTTAATGAGGTTAAGAAGAAGGAAGACACACAATTTATTGTGGTCAGGAAGCCCAAAATTGTTTTGACTAGTATGAGAATAGATGATTTAACAGAATAAATCCAGGAGTTGTTGGGAGAGTTTGTTGATATAGTAGTGGATGAACTACGTTGTTCATTGCCACCTATCAGGAGTATAAGTCATCATATTGATCTTATACCTGGAGCCAGTTTTCCAAAAAAAAATTCATATAGGTTGACGCTGCAGAAAAATGAAGAAGTTAAGAGACAGGTCCAGGACTTAATGGATAAAGGATTGATTCGGGATAGCTTGAGTCCATGCGTTGTTTCGACAGTGCTCAGCCCAAAGAAAGATAGAGGTTGGAGAATGTATACAGACTCAAGGTAAATCAATAAGATTACCATCAAATACAAATTTCCATTGCCAAGGATGGATGACTTGATGGATTGCTTGAGTGGAGCAAAGTTTTTTTCAAAGATTGACCTGAAAAGAGGGTATCATCAAATTCGAATGAGAGAAGGTGATAAATGGAAGACAACATTCAAGACGAATGAAGGGCTGTATGAATGGATTTTCATGCCATTTGTCTTAATGAATGCACCCAATACTTTCATGAGGTTGATGAATGAAGTCCCGAAGGATTTCATAGGGAAATTCGTCATTGTATATCTTGACGATATATTGATTTTCAGCAAGATAGAAGCAGAACACTTAAATCATCTAGTTGCAGTAATGAGGAGATTATAGCAGGAGAAATTGCTGATTAATATGAAGAAATTGTCATTTATGAGGACATAACTCATTTATTTGGGTTTTGTTATCTCTATAAATGAATTAAAAATAAGGATCCGGAAAAGATAAAGGCGGTTAAGAATTGGCCATTGCCGAAGAGCATGTTTGAAGTTCGAAGCTTCCATGGTTTGTCTAGCTTCTACAGGAAATTCATCTGAAACTTCAGCAGGATTAGTGTACCGATGATGGATACGGTGAAGAAACGACACAAATCTTTTCACCGGACAGAGGAAGCAGAGAAGAGTTTCAATCTGCTGAAGAAGAAGATCACTGAGCAACTAATTCTGGTTTTGCCGGATTTCAGCAAGACATTCCAGGTTAGGTTTGATGTGAGTGGATTTACAATTGGAGCGGTCTTAAGCCAAGATAACAAGCAGGTCGCATATTTCAATGAAAAACTGAATGAAGAAAAGATTAAGTAATCCACATATGACAAGGAATTCTACGCAGTCATACAAGAGTTGAAGAAATGGAGACATTATTTGGTTCCCAAGGAGTGTTTTTTGTACAATGATGCTCACGCTTTACAATTCATGACTTGACAGGAGAAGTTGAACCAAAAACATGATAAATGGGTTGAATTCATTCAGAATTTTACTTTTGTGATTAATCATATTTCTGGAACTGCTAACAAAGTTGTTGATACTTTGAGAAGGAAATGTTTGCTTATGCAGGAATTCAGAGTCAAGACTTTGGGTTTTGATAACCTCAAAGAAATGTACAGGGATGACCCAGACTTCAAGGAGGCATATGAGGCATCTGAGAATCCAGTTCTTAGGGATAGAAGCCAATGGACTGAATACATGATCCAGGATGGATTATTGTTCAGGGGAAATCAACTATGTATTCCAAAATGCTCAATGAGGGAGAATTTGCTGAAGGAAAAACACAGTGGAGGATTGGTCGGACATTTCGGTCATGACAAGACGTTCTCAAAGTTGAATGGCTCATATTTTTGGCCAGGTGTTGGAGCCAGAAGTCACTCCTGGATTGCTTGCAGGAGCAGAGCCTGACACCCATCAGTTTAATGTCACGATTTGTTTGAAAGGGGTGATCAAATGGAAGCAAACTCGGAATGGTCGTCTCAACTCAGAAACTAGGCCAGGTACGCATAAATAGGTGAGTGAGGTCTTAGATAAACTTCAAACAGTGAGTTGTAATAAAAGGTGAGTAGGGGGAAGACTTGCAGGAGAAGAGTGCGAAGGTCTATCACAAACATCAGGTTCGTAACAGACTGGTGAAGAATGCATTTGAACGCAAAAAGCCTTTTACATTCAAAATACAGAAAACTAGAGAATACAATAATGTCACGACAAATCCTTTATCATAACATAACTGCAACAATCCATGCGAATCCTTCGATCATGAACTCTCTAATATGAGATGAAAACAAAGATGGAAACAAAAGAACTGTTTGTCATAAATCAAGAAGTCTCAAACACAGATACATAACCAGGAAACCAGAATGTTCGCTGAAACTTTACAGTCGGGAGCTTAGCTCTACCATCGATAGATACAAAAATGGCGAAAACGCCTTCATATACTCAGAACAACAACAGCAGCAAAATCAAGACACTGCATTGAAAGATTTGCGTCTGCATGGCTTCTGACATTCAACCTCTGAAAGATCGTGCAATTTATGTCAGACGCAATCTGACTCTTTGACATTTCCAACGGTGAATTGACGTGCCTTTAATTCATTGGCGTGCCTTCCCATTAAGGCGGAGGAGATGTCTAACCACCACCAACTGCTTCAATAACTGCTTCATCAGGATTGAGGATGGTTCGGCCAACTCAGCACCTTCTGGACGTGGAGGGCCTCCCATGCTGCCACCTGGAATAACTGACTGGCTCAAAAGATATGCACGGAGGCCAGCGCCGACAGTGGGGCACGGGAATGGAGTGATGGGGCCAAAAAGCGGGGAGTGGAGTAAGAAATGATGAGATAACGAGAGAGGTTACAGCGGAGTAAGAAATGATGAGAGAACGAGAGAGGTTACAGCGGAGCAGATGTACTGGACACATTTTAGTGGGACGCTGACGTGGAGAGAAGAAGACACGTGGCAGATGGTGTATGGATGATGAGAAGGAAAGAAAACCACGTGGACCACAGAGGGGAGGCAGGTGGATGACACATGGCAGCAGGAGAAAGGCAGATATGGAGGATGACATGACAGGAGAAGGGGGCACGCTGGCTAAACGCAGAGCGGCTGGGAATGACGGGGTCGTGCGAGCACCGTTGATCCAGGCGCTAAGATCTCGGCCGTTGGAAAGCTACATCCTCGATTCTGGACCCCCCCCCCCCTCC
>ML784993.1:622219-640895 GCA_009831015.1 Picea engelmannii
GGCAAGGGGGGTTCGGAATTACATCTGCGCCGTTGATCCGGGCGCCGCGATCCTAGTCGTCCAGACTTGATTTTCATTTAATCATGGGCGCATTAGCACCCGAACTTAGGACAAGTGGGTTTTTAACCCATTTCTTTGCATTCCAACCCCCTTACAAGAAATATCGCTAACACCAGGGATGAGGAAAGATGTCAAGAAATTCATGGATAGATGCAGAATTTGTCAGCACATGAAAGGAAAAAGGCAGAACACAGGATTATACCAACCATTACCCATACCTGAAAGGCCGTGGGATGCATTGAGCATGGATTTCATATTGGGACTGCCAAGGACACAAAGAGGATGTGATTCAATCTTTTTAGTAGTCGACATATTTTCAAAAATGGCACATTTCATACCATGCCATAAAACCAATGACGCAACTCATATTGTGAACCTATTTTTCAAGGAAGCCGTCAGACTTCACGGTTTGCCAAGGAGTATCATGTCTGATCGAGATACCAAGTTCGTAGGGAATTTTTGGAGGACCTTATGGAAGAAGCTGGGGACAAACTTGTCTTTTAGCTCAGCATATCATCCTCAGACGGATGGACAAACAGAGGTCATAAATAGGAGCATGGAAGATTTGCTGAGGAGCTTAGTTACTGAACACCATAGTCAGTGGGATCATATTCTTCCACAGGCGGAATTCGCTTACAATGATTCAGTCAATAGAAACACCAGGTAGATTCCATTCCAGATTGTATATGGAATGTAGGCAAGGGGAGTTTCTAAATTGAAAGATTCAGAAAAAGATGAATTCAGGAGTGCTAGTGCAGAGGACTTTGTAGAAGGAATGAAGGAGCTTCACAGCCGAGTTAAGGAGCGATTGCAGAGTTCAAGTCAAGAATACAAGCGGAGAGCAGATCAACACAGGCGAGAACTTCAATTTGAAGTTGGTGATCTGATTCTTACGCATATGAGGAAGGAGAGGTTCTCAAGGGGAACGTATAATAAGCTAAAGATGAAAAATATTGGACCGTGCAAGGTCATAAGGAAATTTAGGGCAAACACATATGAGATTGAATTACCCGATGGGGTCGAAATCTCACCGATATTCAATGTTGCGGATTTGTACCCTTACAAAGATGAAGAAGCAGGAGCATAGGAGGAACAAAAAGAGGTTCAATGGACAAAACAAATGCATGTAGCTGACAAGCCACAAATGGAAGGCATAATTGATAAAAGGATTAGCAAAAAGACTAGGAGGGAAGAGTATTTTGAATACTTGGCCAAGTGGAAAGGACATCCAGTTGAAGATGCCAGTTGGGAAGATGAAGCAATAATTCATAGGCATGGACAGACTGTGTAAGAGATCATGAACATGAGTTCATGAAAATTTTCAAGCAAGGGAGTATGATGCAGGAGCATCATAAGCAGCCAACCAAGCAAGTAACGTAAAAGCGGGAGACAAATGGAAAAGCACCAACGCACATTTTGAAGTGTTTTGAGATTAATGAATGAACATTAACGTAATAGCTAAGGGAAGCATACTTACATTTATATCTAGATATTGTAAACAGATCTTGAGTGTTGCTCTCATCTATAGAATGTAGAGGCATTTATTCATAATGAATGCAAGTAGGTAGATTTAATTTAATAGATTAGACAATTTAGAAGTATAGGAGGGAAAATAGATATAGACACCCTCACCCTTGTATCATTGTAATTTTTGGATGATCATTCAGAATTCATAAGCTGTAGAGTTGTAACAGAGAACTGTAGAGAAGAACCCATGTACAGGAGCACTTGAGTTAATATATGAAGCTTTGACTCAATTTTCATGGTGTTATGATGCTTACTGTTTACATTTGTTGAATGATATGTTTACAGTTGTTTTATTTTCTCTGTTATGTATTTGTTTCAATGTTGTGTTGTGTGTATGATTTCATGGTGAATGTATGAAGTTTGAGAGAGGAGAAGAATGAGTTTCAATTGTTTCTCTTCCTGAGAATTCCCGCAAGGAGTGCAGTGAACGTCCACAAGGTGTGCGTTGACGAGGGTCTGAGTTTTATCTCAGAAAGCTCAAGAGAGATATCGTTGTTCTCATACCAACTGAAGTGTAGGTGAAGCATAGAGCCATACAAGGTGTGCGCATGCCAATTGAAGCCTTGGATTTTATAAATCCAAAAATAAGATTGAGAGATTTCTGTTGCAAAGAGTGCACAGGGTCAGAGACTCAAATAACCAGAGGTTATTTGAAGATTTTCCGCAAGGAGTGTGAGCAGGGATCCTTTTGGAAAGATTTAGTTTACAAGTGAAAGCTCAGGAAGGATAACACCTTTGAAGTGCCCAAAGGGAGACAGAGATTGAAATCGTCTTATAGAAGTCAAGTTCATGAGGGAGAACACCTAGTCGTTTGGGCAGAAGTCATTGAGTAGTGCATCTAGTGGTCAGAATTCTCCATGGAGAACTCGCGAAACCGTGAGGACCGTAGGATCCAGGGGAGATGTAAGGTGGTTAGGAGTTAGATGAATCCTCCACCCTGACATCAAGAGTCAATGTGAACTGTTGATTGTGGTCAGTTTGAGCGACAGATCATTTCGAGGATTCAAGATTCATAAGTTTGGAGTGCAGGCCAAAATCCTTGGTCACTCTAATTCTTGAATCGTTAAAGGGATTTTCAGGGGTGAAATTTCGACATTTCGGTATTTCGGGGTTCGGCATTCTAGAAATTCTGATGACAAGGAGTCGGGGGTGTTTGCATTGAAAATCCCGAAGTCGCAAAACGCAACATGTCTCTTCAATGGAACTTCAACATTTCGTCTTTCTGGGGTTCAGGAAGTAGAGGAGGCAGTGACTTTGGAATAAGTGTTTCAAACTCCCGGTTCACGAAATCCCAAAGAGGGAAAGGAAAAATTCCCGAAAAGGTTTCAGGACAATAGCCGTTGGGTACCAATCGGGTTTCAGGGTTTCGGGACTCAAGAAGTGGAGTTGCATGGTCAACGCAACTCCCGAAATTGTGAAGAGAGAAATGCTGAAAGGTGGGTCCCAAGTATCAGTCAGAGGATACGTGCAGCAGAAGTCAAAGGAGGGGTCAAGCTTTGGCGAAAATCTTGAAAGGCCATCGATCTCGCATTCCATGGGACGTTGAACCTATTTCGGCATACTGACATTTCAGAGTTTGAGGAATCATAAGGGAAGAGGAACGTCTGTTGGTTGTTCACTCAAAGCCCTGAAGGCCTAAACTAGTGGGTAACAGGTGGCATGTGCTTTTCACGTTAGAGGAGTCAACCTTTGTTGACGTTTCGGATTTCGGCGATTGTAAAAGTTGTGACATTGCGTCAAGAACCTCCAACTCGTGAAGCTCGAAATATTTTGTGGCTTAAACAAAGGGTTTGATTAACCCTTGGCATGGTTTTAGTGATGATCCTGAGTGGATCTCGGCCCGAGGGTAGGGTATCTACGACACCAACCTTCGAGAAACATATTCTTGAGGTGGTAAAAAAAGTGAGGGATAATCTCCTCGTAATGTCTCTTCATCCTCCCAAGTAGCATATCCTAGACTATACTTGTCCCACTGGACCTTAACTTGGTCTACCAGACGATTCTTGAGCTGTTCGACTCTACGGTCCAATATGCGTGGCTGTTCTACCGTGAGGATTCCCGCGTCCGATACCTGCAATTCCTTCTAATTTAGTTTATGTGATTCGTCAGCAACATAATGACGTAGAACAGATACATGAAAAACATTATGAGTTTTATGCAAGTGGGGTGGCAGTACGAGACGATAAGCAATGGGTCCAATTTTCTCTTGGATTTTGAATGGTCCTGTAAATCGATGTGACAACTTTTTCCCCTTCCCGAACCGAATGGTACTCTTATTAGGCCTAATATGAATGAAAAATTGATCTCCCACTTTATAACTTTGGTCATTCCTATGTGCATCCGCATAACTTTTCTGTCTATCATGTGCTTCCTTTAGTCTCTGCCTAATTTGTATCACCTGTTCCTCCATATCTTGATCAATTCTGGCCCAACTGTTACTCGGTCTTCTAATATTTCCCAACTCAATGGTGTTCTGCATGGACTTCCATACAGAGCTTCGTACGGTGGAATTCCGATGGAGCTATGAAAAATGTTATTGTAGGTGAATTCTACCAAAGGTAGGTACTTCTCCCAATGGGTTTGATTGTACATGAAATGCATCCTAAGCATGTCTTCCATGACTTGATTTACTCTCTCAATTTTCCCATCTGTTTCCAGATGATAAGTTGTGCTTAAGTTCAACTGCATCCCCAACGCTGACTGCAAACTTGTCCAAAACCTAGAAGTGAATCTGGAGTCCCTATCTAAAATGATCTTCTTGGGTATCCCATGCAAACGGATGACCTCACTTACAAACATGTGTGCCACATCAGTGACATTGTAAGTGTCTCTAATTGGAATAAAGTGAGCACTCTTGGTCAACTTATCAACTATCAAAAGAATGGCATTGTGTCTATGAGATGTGAGAGGAAACCCCACAAAAAAATCCATAGAAATGACTTCCCAGTTGGACATAGGAACATCATGTGGTTGTAGAAGACCTGTCGAGTGATGGTGGTCGGCTTTCACTTGTTGACACTCTAGGCACAATGTTTGTTACTATAATCATTCCAAATTATAGGCTTTGAAATTGAAGGAGGCTCAAATGAAGAGTGCCCCATTAGATGAAGAGGTTGGTTTTTCAATGGAGTAGAGACCAGAGAAGGACAGAGAGAATCTAACAAGGAAGAGTGATTCTCATGCGTAAAAGTTTGGTAGGAGTTAAATAGTTTTTACTCTTTTTTTTTTTTTTAGAACAATGTCCTATGGTTCGAGCAAGAACATGAACCCAGATCTATTCTGTCAAAGACACCTGTGAAATCTGACCACCATCACCCGACAGGTCTCCTACAACCACATTATGTTCCTATGTCCAAGTGGGAAGTCATTTCTCTGGATTGTTTTGTGGGGTTTCCGCTCACATCTCATAGACAAAATTCCATTCTTGTGATAGTTGATAAGTTGACTAATATTTCTCATTTTATTCCGGTTAGGGACACTTATGATGTCACTAATGTGGCACGCGTGTTTGTAAGTGAGGTCATCTATTTGCACGGGATACCCAAGAAGATCATTTCAGATAGGGACTCCAGATTCATTTCTAGGTTTTGGACAAGTTTGCAGTCAGTGTTGGGGACACAGTTGAACTCAAGCACATCTTATCATCCAGAAATGGATGGGAAAACTGAGAGAGAAAATCAAGTCATGGAAGACATGCTTAGGATGTATGTCATGGATAATCAAACCCATTGGGAGAAGTACCTACCTTTGGTAGAATTCACCTACAATAACAGTTTTCATAGCTCCATTGGAATTCCACCCTATGAAGATCTGTATGGAAGGCCATGAAGAACACCATTGAGTTGGGAAATATTAGAAGACCAAGTAACAGTTGGGTCAGAATCGATTCAAGAGATGGAGGAACATGTGATACAGATTAGGTAGAGACTAAATAAAGCATAGGATAGACAAAACATTTATGTTGATGCACATAGGACTGACTGAAGTTATAAAGTGGGAGATCAAGTTTTCATTTGTACCAGGCCTAATAAGAGTACCATTTGGTTTGGGAAGGGGACAAAGTTGTCACCTCGATTTATAGGACTATTCAAAATCCAAGAGAAAATTAGACCCATTGCCTATCGTCTCTTACTGCCACCCCACTTGCATAAAACTCATAATGTTTTTCATGTATTTGTTCTACGTCATTATGTTGTTAAGGAATTACAGGTATCGGATGCAGGAACCCTCACGGTAGAACCATTATGCATATTGGACCGTAGAGTCCGACAGCTCAGGAACCATCTGGTAGACCAAGTTAAGGTCCAGTGGGACAAGTATAGTCCATGATATGCTACTTGGGAGGATGCCGCGACATTACGACGAGATTATCCCTCACTTTTTTGACCACCTCGAGAATATGTTTCTCAAAGGTTGGGTGTATGTAACACCACCTTTTGACTTAGACAACTAGGATTACCTGAGGCCTAATCACCATTATTTTCTATTCAACGTGAAACTATTAATGATACACTTGAACTTTTAAGACGTATGAACCTTTATGAATGTTTAAATGTTACTTGAATGATGATGGATATGATGCGATCTACTATGTGAATGTAAATTCTATGAATGTTTAAATGTTATTTGAATGATGATGGATATGATGTGACCTATTATGTGAATAAAAATTCTATAAATGTTTAAATGTCACTTGAATGATGATGGATATGATGCAATCTATTATGTGAATGTGAAATCTATGAATGTTTAACATTATGTGAATGATAGTGGATATGATGCAATCTATTATGTAAATGAAAATTCTATGAATGGGTAACGTTAATTGAATTATGGGGATATTATGAGATCTATTTCTAACTTGGAAATTTTGACATTAAAGTTGTTGGTACATGGATATCGAATTGAGATTATGGTCGGATGCATTTACATTATGATAATGCATAGATATGTATGAGTTTGTGTTATAGACTAATTTGCAGGTCAATGGGCTATGAAATAGCCAAGGGATAATGGTAATAAAAGAGGATGGCATGACCACTCACCGAGAAACAATATGGTATGAATCTTTGTATGTGAAATTATATTGGTACAAATGCATTGTTATGATATATGGACCAGTGCACGTTTTCGGGTGGTGAGACTGCCCAAACTGAATAAACGATGACAAAATTCCCAGCAACACGGTGCCGCTATATATTCCATTGTAGTGTGTGGAACCTAGCCCTATTAAGAGGGGTGGAGGCATTTCCCACCGTGTATCCTCTGAAAACTAGAGTCATGGGAGGACGGTGTTAGATCACACTCCCCTAGACGTGTGATGATGACTATCAGTTGCCTGCTGGGGAAGCTTGGTCAAGATAGTGACACTTCTGCTTACGGGTTATATTTGGAGTTAGGTCAATATAGTTGACACTCCAAGATATTCCAGCAGAGGAAGGATAGGAATGGAAGATGGAAGTAAGTTACAGAGGAAGGATGAATAGAAATAGTTGAGAGTGTATGGAGATTTTCCTTATGGTGGAAATTATTGTACGAAAGACACACAGTTTATGAGGAAGGATTATTTCCCAGGAGCCACTTATTCCCACTTCTCACAGACTCTCATTCCCCACATGCCTATCCCACCCCAGGAGTATACACCTTCACTATCACCAAGATAGTCCTTCGGCTACTAAACCTCCCTTGCCTTGGGCTTCAGCAACAGGTTGGACCAGAATTTTCCGAGCTCTGTGGCAGCTACAAGACCCCTTCCAAGAGTTCTCACTTCCTTTGCGCACTCTCTCACTTGGAGAGAGTCACCCATAGGCCTGACAACCTGCTTCTTCAAACACAACCACCTCTCTCACTTGGAGAGAGTGTTGCACACAGGCCTAACCACCTGCTTCTTCAACTTCATTCCATCACAAGGAGGAAAACAAGGCTCAGCAAGGAACAAATGACTGTAGCCAATCACACTCAGCCAAGGGACTCCATGGCCACAACAGCCCACCAGCTATAAAACACATGGCATAGGAAATTACGATATTCTCAGGTTTCACAGACAATAGAAACCTAGACGGTTAAGCACAAACTCGAATTTGCAGAATGGATAAACTGGGTTCGTAGGACTCACAGGACACACGGCTTAGTCCATGGGTTTTTCCACTAGTTTTTAGGGTGTGTGATAGGAAAATTATGCAGAGGTCGATGATGGAGACTTGATGCAAAGACTGGATGAAATTCGCAGGAATACACCAGTCGATCACAGAGGTCTCACGGCTTCATTTTTCATAGTTGTGTGAGGTATGTAGAAATCAGAAGCCGACTCCCCACGGTTCAGACAATGGACGACAGAATGGAGGATGAACCCTCCTCACGACTCAATTCTTGGGTTAAATTGCATGTGCCTGGGACGACACTTGTTTCCCATGAAGATGCTTGCACTCTTTCAAGTATGTGTTCCCTTTTTCACATGTTGGAGCTGCATGCATTGCCTCTCTCGGGACTTAGGAAAAAAAAAACATACCTTTCACACCACTTTGGAATAATAATAAATTATTATTCCTAAGGACTTAAGCCCTCAATCTTAGCCCCTCTTCCTACCTCTCAGCCCCCTCTCCCTTACACATTCTGTGGAAGCTTAGTCCCCCATCACTCATTCTTCATGGTCGGTCGGCACGCAACGATGTTTATATTATATAATGATCTCCATAATTGCATATTCCAAATCAAGTTCCTGGCCTTAATACTTAGTCTCTCAAGCCTAATCAACACATAAGCCACCAACTTATCAATACTTGGCTCACTAGCCTACAAAACATGATTTAC
The DNA here is from genome assembly GCA_009831015.1 of Picea engelmannii. Taxonomy (NCBI): domain Eukaryota; kingdom Viridiplantae; phylum Streptophyta; class Pinopsida; order Pinales; family Pinaceae; genus Picea; species Picea engelmannii. The sequence continues at coordinate 630,617 of ML784993.1, forward strand.
AATTTATAACAATGATTACAACAGGGCTTGTCCTTGGGGATATCACAATCCCCTCCCCTTATTTTTTCATTGTCCTCAGTGCAACTTTCACACAACATCAACAAGATTTTCAAAATCTTCAAAAAGATGCGGGTATTCTGCCCGTATAGAATCCTCATGATCCCATGTCACATCCTCATGACCATACCAGGTCCACTGGACCTTTACAAGCCCTATGGCTCGACTCCGGAGCTGTTTTCTTTTTCGGTCCAATATGCGCATAGGATGCACTTGCAGGACACCTTCTTTCTCCACCTAAATAGCATTCCAATCAATTACATGATTAGCATCAGGTATGAATTTCTTAAGCAATGAAACATGAAACACATTATGTACATTCATGGATGTAGGTAATGCAAGCATATATGAAATTGGACCAATCCTTTCTAGGATTTCAAATGGCCCAAAAAATATGGCTGCCAACTTGGCGCAGTTTCCCAGCTTCAGGGAACTTCTGTTAGCTTTCACTTTCAGGAAAACATGATTGCCCACTTTAAACTCTTCATGGGTTCTATTTTTATCAGCATAACTCTTCTGCCTATCTTGGGAAACTTTCAAATTTTGCTTAATTTTTAGCATCTGTTCTTCCATTTCCTTGAGCAACTCTGGCTCAACTACTGCCCTATCATCTGGATTATCCCAGCTTACTATAGTATTGCACTTTCTACCATAAAGTTCTTCAAATGGGCACATCTTCAACGATGCTTGATACCCATTATTGTAGGCGAATTCTACCAAATGTAGGTAGTCTTCCCATTTCGATGGTTTGTCCATCACATACATCCTTAGCATATCTTCTATTACTCTGTTCACCCTCTCTGTCTGTCCATCAGACTCAGGATGATAGGTTGTACTAAAGTTCAGATTCATTCTGAACCCTTTGAATAACCCTTTCCAGAAATTTGAGGTAAATTTCAGGTCTCTGTCAGACACAATTGTCTTGGGAATTCCGTGCAATCATGCCACTTCCTTCATAAAAATATCATCAACATCCACTACTTTGTGAGTAGTCTTTAGTGGAATAAAATGGGCATCTTTTGTAAGCTTGTCCACCACCACCATGATTGAATCATGTTGCTTTCATATTCTAGGCAATCTCGTGATGAAATCCATTTTCACCACTTCCCACTTCCACTCAGGAATGGGTAACGGTTGTAGCAACCCTCCTGGGTGTCTGTGCTCAGCTTTAAACTTATATCACTCCATACATATAGCGATGTATTCAACAATATATTTCTTCATACCTTGCCAAAATTAATGGCTCTTGACTGATGCCACAGGTTTTTGATATCCAGGGTGCCTTGCATAAGGCACATTATGCATTTCATGCAAAATCCCAAGTTTCAAATCCTGGACCTTAGGTACATAAACTCTGTTCTTGTACATAACTGTTCCGTCAATTTCCAATTTATAATTCTCCACTTTCTTTGTCATCTTAACTTGTTCTGTCTTTGCTACCAAATCCCTGTACTGCAAATCTGTATTTCCAGCCTATGAAATTCTACTTTTAATATAAGTTCGGTACATGATAATGGTTGTAGCATGTAATTTGTGTACTCTCCTGCTGAGTGCATCAACCACTTTATTCTACTTCCCTTTGATATTCTTGATATCAAAATCATATTCATGGAGAAACTCCAACTACCTACTCTGTCTAGCATTTAAGGTTGGCTGATCAAACAAATACTTCAGACCGTTATGGTATGTTCTCAGTTCAAAATTCCTTCCCATGAGGTAATGTCTTTGTTGGCCCTTGACCAAGTTTTGGGAGCACTTGGTCATAGTTGACCATTTTTGGGACTTCGACAGCCTATCGAAGATGGAGCACTAGACAAAGCAAAGATTGCAGAATATCAACCCAGTTTTGGGTCCCTTTTTGGGTTTTGGGAATATGTAATGGGAAAGGGATTTCGTCCCATGGGTTTACCCATGCTTAGGCCCATTTTGTATGTATAAATAGAAGGATAGGGAAATGTAAGAATAATAGAGAAAGGAATATTGTATCTATGTGATATATGTTATGTGCCAAGTGGGATCTATGTGATCAAGGTGTTGTGCATTCTATAGGCTTGCAGAGCTTAGTGCAAGTCCATGTTTGCAGATATAGAATGATTTGTGTTGTAAGGTAAGGAAGAAGGATCTAGCGAGTTGCGCATATCTTCTGTCCTATGCACAATAGGATTTGGTGTCTTCATGCTTGTAACCGATTGAAGACGCTAATAAAGAAGAAGAGTTGGTGGACATAGCCCTAGAGTGGGGGTGAACCACGTAAATTTGTGTGTTATGCTTTGTGCTTTCACTTGATATGTTTATCCTTGCTTTTGCAAAGTTATTTGATATATTTAGATGGTTATACTTATGCTTTGTACTTCATTAGATGTGTATGAATAGTAGATCTGATATGTATGAAGATGCTTAGTGTTGATCTACTGGATCTGATCCGTTTTACTGTTGCTATGTACTAAGATACCTTAGATCTAAGTGAATGTTGCGATGCTCTGTGCTATCTACGAAGTATAATAAGGGTTGAATATTGATGAATGATCAATGCTAAGTGCTATGTAAGCGATATAATCACAGACCTATGTCCCAGCTAAGGTTGCAGACACCTGAGTCTCACAACCACCCCTGCTTCTACCTAGGGTGAGACTTCATATGCTTCGCAGGTGTTGCCAAAAGGGCCGGTCACATTTTTTTATCTAGATTTGGGCCCCTTTAAGCCATGACATGAGATACACATTGTTAATTCATATGTTAAAATAACATGTGTGTTTTATAGGAATACACATGCAATAATAATGTGTGAATTTTCCTAAGTACATGCACATTCCTTTATCTGTTAATTAAAAAAATAGGGATATGGTTTTTGTTTATATTCTAAATTGTTCTATACATTTTGAGGAGGAGGCATACCTTGAGGAGAATAATCAATGTATATGACTATGAGAAGGAAAACAAAGGTTACAATCATATAAATTTAGTCTTTCCAACATTCATTTAAGGCAGTTTTACCCATCCTTTTGTTTTATTTACATTTCTTAAATTCTTCAAATTCTAAAAATAAACAAAAAATAATTTTATTCTTGTTCAAATGAAACATATATATTATATTTTTATCAAGACTACACATGAAATAAACCTAAACCAAACCTAACCTCCAACCGTTAGAGTAGATATGTAAACACTACAATTGACAATATCCTCAAATCCCTATGAAACCTAATTATTTCTTTTACAAACACTAGAGAGCCATGATACCTTTCCCTCACTACACCTATTGATACCATTGTATCTTCCAATGGGAATGCTCACAGTATATTATATAATATTTCCAAATATGGAGCTAGGATGTTTGAATATTATATTATGTCATTAGATAGAAACCATGTGAGAGATTTACAAATTTCAAAACAAGAATTCATGACCTATTTTATTGACCTTAGAATTGGTTTACACCCTCCTATGATAAATAAGTGTATTTACATGGTCTAGTGCACATACAAATAATTTCGACGCCATTGGATGGATAGGTGTTTAATGGTTTTTAATAGACCTCCATGAAATAAGAAGGAGGTGCCATTATATTTTCTCATAAAATCAAGGGTTCAATTTGTTTTAGGTCACCATGTAAACTACTTTGACATTGGTGAATTCCAAGGGATGTGTTATGGTTCTATAAATGATAAAACAAAAATGCCAATATTAACCCATTTATAGGGTCTCTCCCTTCTACGTGGAGGCCTAACTATATTTTCCATTATCTTGTGATTTCGAAGAACATTCGTTAGAACCAAACATCAATTTTGACCCTAACCCATCGTTTATTTTAGCATAGCACACTCATTACTTTATCATGTTGTTCCTCCAGACCATGCAATGGATTCCATACACACAAGGTCATACAAATGGATTATGCATTGTTGGGTGTCAATTTTGATCTTCTCACTAGCTCTTTCACCTCCACTTTTTCTTGATCACCCAACTCTTTTTTCCATTTCACCTCTTTTTGATGGAATAATGTGTATAAAACATGGTATAAGTTTTATTTTGGAAGAAAACTCTTAGTTTATCATGTAAATTGTGATTAAAATAAATCAGTTATTACAGGAATTAACTGCATTTTTGAGTTATTACAGGAATTGTTGGTTGAGATACTTCCCCTTAGTAAAAAGGAGAAATTAAACTTAGAGATATCTCATGGATGCCTCAAGATGACCAATTACCTATTTTTCCATCTCTATAGTTTATGGAGCTTAGTATTCAAGCACACAGTCAACATCAACAAAATACAGAAAATTTGTAGGCATTACCAGAAAACCTGTAAACTATTCATAAAATATGGGATTCAACACCATAAATAAAGGAGTAGTTGAAGTAAGCAAAAAACATGAGTGTCCATCTCAGGAAGATCAAGAGGATATTCTCCCTTGCACTATAATGGATATTTGATTCACAATTTCTAAAATTAGTTATATGTAGGAAGGAATATGATTTTCAAAGGAATTGTATAAATTAAGAGGAAGAAGATCTGAAGACATTAATAGGGAATGTTGGTACTTTCACCTAAGACATATTGTAATTTCTGAAAATCGTACTTGAAGATCAATTAATGGATATTTGGTAATTCTCATGTTAAGATTTTATGTGTTCTGAGTCTATCTAAACAACACACCTCGGAAATGTCCTCGTGGTATGTGTTGTGTTTCTTGTAGTAGTATTGAAGTTACTTTCTTTTTAGTGATTTCAAATTATACAATGTGTCTTTATTTATTTTCATTGCAATTTTCTGTAAATGTGTGTTCATTTTGTTTTCCTGTAATTTCACAATGTCTGTTAAATTCCTCTAAGTGTGTCCTATAGATTCATAATTCTATGTGCATACATCCTTAAGTGTGAATTTCCTTTTCATCATATTTTACAGATCTTAATCTCTTTGAGTTTAGTGAATGATTTTTTTTAGATATAGACATTCAAAGTAGTCAACCTGAATTGAACTAGATTTTGTCTTCAGTGTCATACAAACAACTTCATGAAATATTCTCAAAGTCAGTTAAAAATGTAATTTCTTGTGATGAACATTTTTTAGTTGTTTAAGTTTGATTTAGTTTCTTTTAACTCATAAACCAAAATAATTTCTTTGATCACAAGGTCATTTAACTAAACAAAGTGATTTCTACAAGAGGCACACTTATGAGAGTAGTGATCAATTTGCAGTTTGAATATTTACCATTTGATAGTTAAACCTGAACAAGTTGATTGAAGAATTCTACCATATGTTTGTGATTATGGAAATTTCAATAGAAATATTTAGATAAAATTCAAAGTCAATTATGCACGTATTTTGCATGTGTCTCACAAGTTTACCTACCCAAATTGATAATTAAATGTTGAGGAACCTAGACCATTAAGTTAGCCAAACATTTTGGCATCGTTTCCAGGGAGGCTTTGAAAGAATTGATTTTGAGAGTTAAATTTTTTCTATTTTTTTTCCAAGATTTTCAATTTTGTTTTATTGATTTTCTCTTTGACTGTTCACACATTTAGGACTAGGAGAAGTGCACATGGTAATACGAGAGATCATAACCTGAACATTTACTTTAGTGAGTGTGTGAAAGTCCTATTCATGTGTGGTTTGAATGAATAAGCCAGTTATACCTAGGGATAACAAGGGTAGGTTTATTAAAAGAAAAGAACCCACTTCATCTAAATCAGAAAAGAAAAAAATCTTAGAAAATTCATTAAAACAAAATGTTTTCGAAAAGGACAAACCCCCTCACAAAACCACTAATTTGAACACAATAATTAGGACAAACCCCCTCACAAAACCACTAACTAGAACACAATAATTACCCACCAAAACATTCATAATATCATCCACTACTAACTTGGTTATAGCTATTAAAAAGGATAAAGGAAAAAAAGTTGTTACAACAAGCACTAAGCAGACACAAACAGAGGAAGTTGTTGAAAAATCTAAAGCTTCAAAAGATTGGAACAAACAATTTTGTATCTTTTGAGGAAAAGGAATTGTAGATTTTGAATCACATGAAAAAGAAGGTGGTCCAAGAAGAGCACCATATGGCAGAATCTCAGGGGATGGAGATGATGGAATACTAGAAACAAAGAAAAAAGAAGGGAAAGAGAAGAAAGATAAAGTCAAAGAAGGGAAACTAAAGAAGAAAAAGAAGAGAAAGAGAACATGTAGAGAGGGAAGAAACAAGACAAAGAGAAGAAGGTGAAGCAGGAGGAAAAGAAGAAAGTGAGGTCACTTTCGGATTCCTATTATAGATGTAACGACAACTCTTGGTAACAAGGTAAAAATGAAAATTATTCCTCCCTCAGTTATTCCCAATTTTTATGGTTCACCTTATGAAGATCTTGATGCTTTCTTATTCGAATTTGACATCTTGTTTAGAACTTATGGTTATACAGATGATGCACATAAACTTCATTTCTTTCCTGCAACTTTAAAAGGAATTTTACTAAAATGGCTATTGGGTTTAGGTGAAATTTCATTGCATATTGGGAACAATGAGGACGATTTTCCTTAATAAATATCAAGCATATTGTAGACCTCACAATTCCAAATAAGACATATTTAGAATGTCTTAATAGGAGGATGAGAGTCTAGAAGACTACTTGGAATGATTTTTGTATAAACTACAAAAAATAAAACATGGAACTATAAACCCTGATCTTACCTATACTATATTTTTAAAGGGACTTCTAGATGAATATATAGATGTGCTAAATTTAATGGGGGCTCTGGGGATATCTCTTCTTTACAATTTGAGCATATTTGTGAGATGTGCAGGAAATATTCCCAAGGGAAAACTAAAGAAGGAAAAATTCAAAGGGATATGTATTCCAAAGTGACAAAAATTGCAACAAGGAGTATTACAAAAGAAAAAAATGGTAATTTACTAGAAAATTTCAAGATCGAACTCATGGGTACATCATTTTCACAATTTGATTCTTTTAACATTGATAAAAGACAAGAAGAATAAAATGAATCTTTAGCATTTTTTTGTCTTGATTGTAGACAAAAACATCCAATGAATCAATGTCCACTAAAGAGTATCCAAATTTATCATATTTATGCAAAAAAACATGTAACAGAGGATTGTCCTTTGTTCCCTAGATTGAAAGCAATATATCAAGTAAACAATGAAGCATCATAAACTCTTTACAACAGGAGATCTCAGAAACCATGAGAAGGTATGTTTCAAGACCCTTCTCAACACTTTTATGCATTTCCTACTCAAAATACCACACAAACTACTTGGAATGCTCCCATGTCATGGCAACCCTAGCAGTATCAACAAGGTTTTGATCAACCCTATCAACAAAATTGGAAAACCAACAATCCTAATTTTCAGCAATATGCTTATTCATAGCCATATTATCTAAATCAATCCTATCAACAAAAAATTTATCCAAAATACCCTACACCTATACAACAACCATTTCCATCAATTCCACCACCACAAAAATTAACTCAATCCCAACGTCTACAAATTCCTTCAAACGAAAATTCACCACAACCTACATCCATTCCTTCTCATCCCGTAGCAAATACAAATAATCAAAAAGACAATATAGTCTACAATGTTGAAGTGAATACTTTTCCCACCAACGTTATCATTCCAATATTATTACAGGAACTTCCTGCACAATTACAGGAATCTCCTGAATAATTACAAGAATTTTTTGCATCATTAGAGGAAATCAATTTACATTTAATAAAAGTAATCCATCCAAAGTCACCAATAATAACTGAATAAGATGTATAGGAAAATTCATTAGATCACAATTAAACAACAATAAAACACTTAGTAGATCCCCTGGAAAAACATGAAGAACTAAAAGATGCACCCTTTCCTGAGAGATTATTGTTGGAAAAAAAAAAGACATAAATTTTACTTGAGTTGGATATCTTGGAGGAATTGGAAAATATTTGTATAAAAATTCCCCTACTGCAAGCCATTAAAGAGATTCCAATACATGTAAAATTAGTAAGGAAAACATGCAACAAAAGTACTGCTATAAAAAGATAGGATCCACAAACTATACAAGTGATTGGAAATTTAGCAAGCTTGATAACTATGAAACCAATCTTTGAAAATTATGTCGACCCATGTATACCAGTCATTACAACATCTATTAATAATCTTTGTTTACCAAACATGCTCATTGATTTAGGTGTTGCAATAAATATAATGAAACTTGAAACCATGAAAAATACTAACATTCAAAATCTCATACCTACCCCTATGGTTTTGGAATTAGAAGATAGATCGAAAATTAATCTAAAGGGAATAGTTGAATATGCCATTGTTTCATTGGACTCTTGGAATTACCCAGTAGACTTTATGATACTACAACCAAAGTCTTCTTTAGGAGGACATTCATTGATATTGGGAAGGCCATGGTTAGAAAGAAACGATGCATACATTGGTTGTCATTCAAGAAACATGACAATCACAAATGGTTGTAAGATAAAATAGGTACAACTCTATCCTATATCTAGATCAGTTAATGAGTTGGAGAAACTTAAATGGAAAGAGAAGAGATATACAGAGAATGAAATTATTCATCCTGTTTTAACAATTTATCAAGCTCTAAACATTAAAGAAAATATAGATGAAAAACACTTTAATAATTTCATATCTTACCTTGATTCTCCTTTTTATTTTTGAGAGAAAACATTATCACATACATCAAATTTTGAACAGAAGTCTGAACAAGATTCATCGTCAAATATTGAATGAATTTCCATAATGGATTCTTAGCAACTTTCTGTTGATTTTATATTAGGACAACATTTTCAAGAAACTTGTATTGTAGATATCTTGACATATTTGTTTGATTCTATATTTCCTATATTAAAATGATTGAAATATTTCCTGGAAAGAGCCTTGATATTAATATTGATCTTTATGAGTCACAACAAAAATAATTAATTTATGTATTGAAGAAATATTCTAGAGCCTTTGCTTGGGAATACATTGATATGTAAGGAATTCATCTGGATACTTGCACCCACCACATACACATCCAGGAAAATTTCAGACCAGTTTGACAACCACAAAGACGGATGAACCCGACTGAAAGAACATTGTAAAAGAGGAGCTACACAAATTATTAGATGTAGGATTCATTTATCTTATCTCAAACAGCCAATGGGTTTCACCATTGGTTATAGTTCCAAATAAAATTAATAAATGGAAGGTATGTGATACCGAGAGCTCAATAAGGCCATATTAAAATATCATTTCCCTCTTCCTTTCATCAACCAATTCCTGGACTCATTGGCCGGAAAGAAACATTTTTCTTTCCTCGATGGTTTCAGTGGCTATAACCAAATACAAATATCACTTGAAGATCAAGACAAAATGTCTTTCAATTGTACTTGGGGAACCTATGCCTACAAGGTATTTCCCTTTGGACTCTGTAATGCACCAACCACCTTTCAAAGGGAAGTCTTGGTTATTTTTGTTGATTTAGAATATGATAACAAAGTTACCGACTTAACGAGAACCATGACCTCAAACAAAGGACTCTATCCCTTAAAACCCATATTTTTGCATAAAAAACATAAAAATAAACCCCAAAATAAAAAAGTAGTTCTATCGGTAACACCATTTTTTTTAAAGGGGTTAAAATTGTTGGATTACTCAGAGGGGGGGTGAATCAGTAATAACGTAATTATAATCCTTTTTCTTCAAATGTTATATCAATGTAGAATTATTATCAGTAATAAATAAACAATCACACACATACACAGTAAACCAGTGTTTTACGTGGAAACCCAAATCGAGAGAAAACCACGGAATGCATTTTCTTATATGTCTTGAAGAATTACATTCATTGGAAGCACCAACTTCCTTTTTTTTCCAGCTGCAACTAGAAGGAGGCTCCAACCCCTTAGTTTCTTAGGCTACAACCCGAGGGAAGCTCCAACTCCCCAAATCTTTGGCTACAACCAGAAGGAGGCTACAACCCCCAATGTTCTCCAACTACAACCAGAAGGTGGCTACAACCACCTCTCCTTGTCCTGTCCTGCCACCCTGAAGTAGAAGTAGAATGATGGAACAACTGTCACACTATCACTGTGAGATATACCATTGTAAACCTGTACCAATAAATCTGAACCATGCATCAACCATGCATCAACCTGTACCTCAACCTATAATCAACCTGTACCACAAACAAGTGCATCAACCATGCACCAACCTAT
>ML784994.1:16840-40779 GCA_009831015.1 Picea engelmannii
TTAGAAGACAAAGCCAGAGATGAGATAAGAATCCAAATGAAAATACCATTGGAGAGCTTATGAAAACACATGGTATACAAAGATAAAGAAAAGGTATACAAAGACCCCATTGTAGAGACATTCTCCCAAGTTATTGTTCATAACGTTATATAGGATATTTCTAGGGCAAGGAAAAGAAGGAACATGTTCAAAATATTGAAGGCTTCAATCTAGACAAGGAGATCCATATGGTTTTTATGCATAAGGAGGAACCCCATTTATCACATCCCAAAATAAAGGAGGTAGCCTTCATTGATAGGATCCAAATTAAAGGAAGTGATAAGAAGAAGCTGCCAAAAACAAGAAGTAGACAAGAAAGGACAAAAAAGAAGAAATGCATGAAAGGGACAGTGGATATGAACAAATATTAGAAATCAAAGGCACTGAGTAGAAGGTTCATATCACTAATGAGAAGGAGACCTCTTTCCGAAAGAGACTTGCTTTTCATAAAACAAGGAAAGATGAGAGCATTGTTTTTTATTCTAGTAGTTTGAACTCTTCTAAAAATTATGGCATTGATTATATACCTAGCACTAATAATAAGTATCACTTCATATAAATGGTGATGAAGCATGAAGGAGGTCAAGTTGTAATTGAGGAGGTGTTGGAAGTTGTCCCAACCCTTTTTGAAGCGTCGTTATTATAGAAAACTTGTCGCAACATCCTAGATTTTGTAACGTCGCAATTCCGACGTAAAAAAGTCCCAAGTGACCGTTGGTATTTTGACTTGGTGAACATACTAAGGTGATCGTTGGAGGGGAAAACCTAGTTTCCAAAACGTCGCAATTGCGACATATATCTTCACAAACGTCGCAATTAAGACATACATCTTCACAAACGTGGCAAGAGCGACGTTCCAGTGGAAAACGTGGCAAGAGAGACGTTCCAGTGGAAAACATGGTAGGAGCGACGTTAACATGGAAAGACCGACGTTAACGTGGCAATTGCGACATACATCTTCACAAACGTGGCAAGAGTGATGTTCCAGTGGAAAACGTGGTAAGAGCGACGTTCCAGTGGGAAACGTGGCAAGAGAGACGTTAACGTGGCAAGACCGACGTTAACGTGGCAATTGCGACATACATCTTCACAAACATGGCAAGAGAGACGTTCCAGTGGAAAACGTGGCAAGAGAGACGTTCCAGTGGACAACGTGGCAAGAGCGACATTAACGTGGCAAGACTGAAATTAACGTGGCAAGAGCGACGTGATCGGGCAACATGATTTTTTTTTTTAATAAATTTCCTCTATTTTGCGACAATATGGACAATTTTGTCCATAACGCCGCAAATAAAACATCGGAATTTTTACAATATGTAGTAGTGATAATATACTTATTAAAATTAGAATAAGCCAAAAAACATTACAATAAATTTAACTTAGATATAAAATCATATAATCTTTTTTAAAATTTTATTTAATTTTAAATATTTTTTAAAAATAAATTAAAATTCAAAATTAATTCAATCTCTTTCTATATCCCAAAATCCTAACAACCTAAACAAATATATGAAAAATGACAAATCTATGAAAAGTGACAAAAGTGAGATTATAAAGTAGAGGATGTTGTCAATGCTATATAATGGATCAAACATGTAATTCTTTTCCACCTCAATGTGACAACACCATTCTCACACCATAAAGAGTGTGTGTTGTGACCCTCCCATCAGAACTTGTCAGGATTGCTCTCTACAAGCTATAGACCTTTTATAAGATTTGTTGCGAGAGTCATGGTATCTGGCCACTGAAGTAGCTCACTCTCATGTTGTTGTATGGATATCAGTGTGCAGAGAAAAGCCAAGGACTTTACACCTTCACTGGTTTAAGTGAGAGACATGTATGTAAGTAAACAAACATTGGTATAAATTCAATGGTAATCTTAATTTTTTATTTATTATTTGAAAAATTAAAATTTTAATTTGAAATTTATTAAATTTTTAATGGGAAAAATGTTTTAATATTTATTCAGTTTTTTCTATTTAAAATTAAAATAATGAAAATAAATTGTATTAGATTGTAAATAATGAAAATAAAATTTAAAAAAATGAGAGAAATTAATATCTAATTTCAAGAGCATCACAGTAGAGGCCACTAACAAGCTCTTCTTTACACATGTTTGGGTTCATTTTGGGCTCCCATGAACCATTATCTTCGATCAAGAGAGTAGGTTCCTGAGCATTTTTTGGTCCAATCTATGGTTGATGATGGACACTACGTTGACCAAATCAACTTCCTTCCACCCACAGACTGATGGACAAAAATAGGTTGTCACCAACATGATTTTCCATATCATAAGTATGTACAATTCCAAACCTCCACGCACATGGGATGAAATAGTTCCTTATTTTCAACATAGCTACAATATAGCACTCCACAACTCTATTGGCCACAACCCTTTTTAGGTGTTCTTGGGGTTCCAACCATTGGCCTCTATTTATGTAGCTATGCCCATTGAATACGCAAAGGAAGAGTCCTCCCATGCTCGGACAGAGGCTATTCGAGAAGCCACATTTGTTGAGCATATCCAACAAGTTAATGATATTGTGCAGAAAAACAAAGTCAAGTACAAGCAATGCCACGATTAGCATTGAGTACCACACAAATTGACAAAAATAGGTTGTCACCAACATGATTTTCCATATCATAAGTATGTACAATTCCAAACCTCCATGCACATGGGATGAAATAGTTCCTTATTTTCAACATAGCTACAATAGAGGCCTCCACAACTCTATTGGCCACAACCTTTTTCAGGTGTGCTTGGGGTTCCAACCATTGGCCTCTATTTATGTAGCTATGTCCATTGCAGACGCAAAGGAAGAGTCCTCCCATGCTCAGACAGAGGCTATTCGAGAAGCCACATTTGTTGAGAATATCCAACAAGTTAATGATATTGTGCAGAAAGACAATGCCAAGTACAAGAAATGCCATGATTAGCATTGAGTACCACAAACATTTCAGGTGGAAGATGAGGTGTGGTTGCATTTGTAGAAAGAGCACCTAATAGGACTCCATCAGAAGCTACGCCCAGTCTGATATGATCCTTTGTAACACCCTGTTTCCCCCAGCTTGTAAATATAACTGGACTGGCCAAGAACTATGGAAAACTCATAAATGTGAATATGTGATGTAAATGGACCTTGAGGAAGAGGCCAATGAATGTGAATAACATTTTGAATTTATTGCAGAACTATTGATAGGGGATGTGCAGAAAAAGAGACCACGGTGGCGGTGGAAGGCACCTGGAAAGGTGGCATTAACTTCCACCGAGAATTAAATGCCATATTTGGACTCCACTGGCCTGGAGAACCAAAAGCGGCTCGCTGGCCCTGAAATTTAATGCCTTGCAGGCTGACAGGTTGATGGCTTAATGAGGGATGGGGAGGTGAACCGCCTATCCGTAGCGCTGTCAGGCCTGATCAGTGCGAGGGTAATTGTGCCACACGCAACCTCGCGAGAGGATAAGGCATGGGGTAGAGGCGATTGCAGAGGGGGAAGATGCGAGGGGAACTCTGGCATTTTTACGCAGAGTGAGTGATAGAAAAGAGGAAGGATTGCAACCTTCACTCCTGGTCACTGGAAGACAGAGAGACGCAGTCTCACAGCATCGTGGTCTCAGCTCGGGGGTGGCTAGTAGTAAATCCGTTGGGAGTCACTACGCCAACGGTTGGGTGGAAACGAGCACCCCTCTCAGCAGTCGTACCCACTTCTGAAGTTATTTATGATAAGTGTTTTGTTCATATTTCATATTGAAATTCATATGCTGACATATATGCTCATAACTGTGAAATTGTGAACAATTACAGTATAAGAATGTCTGTGCAGTGTTTTGATAAGTAATGTTAGATATATGCTTATAACCGAAAGACCATGCATGGCTTATGTTGATAAATGAATTTAATTATGCATGAGTCGAACCAAGTTAGACTTCCAGTCCATCCTCAGGAGTTTGTTTCCCTTTACCCATCTCCATGGATGCCCCGAAATAGATCTCGTCACAGAGACTTTCCCTCCTTAGACAGGTTCACCAAAAACCCATAAAAAGGACTTGAACGCGCAAGTCTTAATAACCCTGTACGAGGAGGAATGACCCTCTTAAAATTCTGAAGTAACAGCATAGGGATAAGTAACGAATCGACGGATGAGATCCTGTCGGAAGACCCATGGTCATTCACGACCGTCAGATTGATAGAAGTAGTAAGAGCATTACACATCTTGCATCTTTTCCCTCTATCTTCATGAATAGCGAGGAAATCGGGATCGTAGGTCCCCCAAGGCCCATGAGAACATTTGGACCGTTGATCTTTCCACATCCACGAAGTAGTGGAAGAAATGTGTGAGGTGGGACAGACTTGAGCCTCCAGATCGGCTGGAGAAGGAGACCTGGACCGTTGGTTTCTACGTCCAGGGTGCACCAAGTTAAGCATATAGAAGGGGGAGATCGACAGTCATTGGATCTCATTAAGAAATCTTGTCGGTCGTTGGATCGGGTTAAGATGCTCGGAGTTTAGTCTCTGAAGTGTGCGCAGGAAGAACGGATCTAGACCGTTATATCTTGGTCCAATTACCCATCAGTCGTCGGATCGGATAGGAACTGCCCGGGGGTTACCATCGGGATTCCAGCCATCGGCATATCAGGATTCTCGAGAATAAGAAAATCGAAACACTTCAAGTTTCGAAACGCCGGGAAGATCTGGACCATCCGTTTGAGGATACACATGGCAGAGATCGAGGTTTACTATCAGGAGTCGGGATATCGACATTCCCTTGGACAGGAGATCGGGGAAGTCCGGAGTAAAACTCCGGTAAAATCTAAGTCATTCGTTTGGGGAGATAGGTGTCGGAAATCCGTAGAGAGTCGGGATATTCAGCATCGGGAAATCGGAGTTCCTGAGGCCATGAGAATTGGGACATCACAAGTCTCGAAATCCTGGAGGAATCTGGACTGTCCATCCATTTAGGATGTGTGTCGGAGATCCGAAGAAAGTCGGGGATCGGCATATCGGGGATTCCGTGGACACAAAATATCTGCATTTTGGAATCGCGAAGTCTGAAACCCCGATGAGTGGGAGTCAGTTGTGAGCACATCAGAGAAGGAGGACAGTGCCATTGTGAGGAGCCAGCTGTCAGCAAATCGGAGAGTCGAGATTCGAGGAATCGGGAATCCCGTGGACATATGTACTTTGGCATTGAAAACCCCGAAACCTCGACGAAAGGTAAGGTGGCGGTCATATAGAGGGAGGTCGTATGGACCCAAAAGACTAGCCCAAGGGACTAGAGAAAGTTGGAGCACGTCGGGAATTGGAGGATCGTGGATCCAAGGTGCATATGCACTTTGGCATTAGAAAGCCCGAAACCCCGACGAAAGGAAAGCTATAAGGCTGCGGTCTTATGTGCACGGTTGTATGGACTAGGAGCCTAGCCAGGGAGGGGCTAAGGCCAAAAGGAGCTCATCGGTGATTGGGGATTGAAGATTTCAAGAACTCTTGACAACGGGAAAGACGAAACCCCGATAACCTGAAATTAAGATCAGGGAAGACTGCGGTCAAGGTGCAGAAGGTCGTGTAGGTGAATGAAAGACCCGTGATCGGGGTTGGAATTTCGTTGATGCAAGCTTCAGGGATTCTCTTCATTGAGAACTCAACGAAAAACTTTGATTTTAGGTAGTGGATATGTTACAAACTGGTATCAGAGCATGGTTACAACACTCAGCCTGATTGGGCTCATGAACGAGTTGCGCATAAACTCCGTTCGAAGAACTCCTACAAGGAGTAACTCCCCTAACTTAACCCTCTTGTCCAGGATTAAAAACTTGGAAAATGAGAACCCGACTGTGTATGCATGTGAACGAATTATGAATTTATGCGCAAATTAAAAAAAAAAAAAAAAATTTAACTCTTGACTAATAACCAGCGTTGCCTTTTTCACTCTAGCGAACGATCAACCGCGGGAATCTACAGACGCAGAGTATGGTTACTCACCAAGAGGTGGGAGAAGACTCCCACAACAGAGGTGAAGATTCTGACAAAAGAAGAGCAATAGGAACCCCTCCAGACCTAGCCGAGACTATGAAGAGTCTCATGGTTGAATTGAAAAGCTACAAGGCCGACAATGAAAGGATGATGAAAGAACAAGAAAAGCAAACCGAAATTAATGCAGTTTTACTGCAGAGCTTATCCGAACTACAGCGACAAATGCAGCATGAACCTGAGATGCAGAATCATGGTCGTATCAGTGGCCATACTGAGAGAAGCACGTTAAGAAAGGTCCACCCCAGAGGTAAAGGACCAGTGCCAGACAATTCCACTGAGAAGGAAGCTGGCGATTCAAAAGGCTCTTCCAGCAACAGGACCAGTTCCTATTCTCAAAAAAAACAAAAGAAGCAAAAGACTTCCAAGAGTCATAAATTTGAGGAATTCAAAAAGGCCAAACCTCCCTCTTTCGACGGTGAGATAAAGAAGGAAGAGGAAGTCGAGGCCTGGCTACTCGGACTGAAGAACTATTTCAGAGTCCATGATTTTTCAGATAATTTGAAGGCCCGAGTGGCCACTTTCAATCTGAACGGAAAGGCTTCCATCTGGTGGGAAGACCTTAAGAATATGAAGGGGATCCGTGAGGAGGATCTATCTTGGAAACGGTTCGAGAAGTACTTCCGGAAGAAGTATTTGTCAGAAAGATATTTCGACGGAAGGCTAAAGAGTTCTATGAAATTAAACTAGGACAACTTACTATGGAGGAATATGTCAAAAAATTCCTCGACTTATTGAGATACGTACCCTACATCAAAGCAGAGAAGGCGAAGGCACAATGCTTCATCAGTGGGCTACCCAAAGAATACCGGAACCAAATCGAATTCGACGAGCCAAAGACCTTAGAAGACACTATACAAAAGGCAACATATTGTCATGAACAATATGGACATCGGGCAGAGTCTCGTGGAGACTGGAAACAGAAGAATGGTTCAAGATTTCAGAAAAAGGGGAGAAAATCCTTAGGATTTAAAAACTACAAGAAGAACCACAGAATGAACTTTCCAACCCGGAGTGTACTCCAGCAGAACTTTCCCTCGGTGGACGGAAATAAAACTTCTAGACCTATACCAATAAAGATTGATAACCCAAAGAGGAAACCTTTGGAATGCTGGGATTGCGGAGGAGAGCATCTCCGGAGAGACTATCCACACCGAAAACAGAACAGTCGAAAAGTTTATAACCTTCGAGAAGTGACCACAATCAATGATGGGGCAAGGAGTGTGCCGCAGATTTATGCAGCCTTGGATAATAACCAAGTTGACCACCAAGCTTCAGTAGTGGAAATAGAAGGTATGATTTTCAACCATCTGGTGTCTGTTTTGATTGACCCTGGTTCAAATTTGAGTTATATAGCCCCTAAAGTTGTTGATAAGTGTAAGCTACAACCACGAAAACAAACCAATCCATGGTTAGTACAGATATCCACTGGCACTAAAAGAAAGGTAGTAGAGGTCATACCAGCCTGCCAATTAATGTTGGGTGAATTCCCCACCCAAGCAACCCTTAATGTATTACCCCTGGGGTCATACGACCTGTTGATTGGTATGGACTGGCTGGCCGCTCATAAAGCCAAATTGGACTGTTACCATAAAACCTTAGAATGTGTGAGCAAAGAAGGAAGAAGGATAACCCTCCAAGGGATCCGAAAACCAGTCTCAGTGAGACAAATATCAGCCCTACAAATGAGGAAGTATTGTCGAAAGGGATGTCCCCTATATGCAATACAGGTGTTGAAAACAACCGAAGGTGCTAAACCAAGCCCTGATGATCACCCTATCCTGATAGAATACAGAGAGGTGTTTCCAGAAGAGGTACCAGGTTAACCTCCGAAGAGAGACATTGACTTCTCGATAGAGCTCGCACTGGGAGTGGTGCCGGTGTCCAGGACACCTTCTCGAATGAGCACACCTAAGTTAGTAGAACTCAAATTACAATTGAAAGAAATGATGGATAAGGGTTATATTCGACCTAGCATGTCCCCATGGGGAGCACCAGTCTTGTTTGTGAAAAAGAAGGATGGCACCCTTAGACTGTGTATAGATTATAGACAACTTAATAAAGTAACCATAAAGAACAAGTACCCNTTGCCCAGGATCGATGATCTATTCGATCAGTTGGGAGGTGCATCTATTTTCTCAAAAATTGACTTGAGGTCGGGTTACCATCAAGTCCGAATAAAGGGTGAAGACATCCATAAAACCGCTTTCCGGACACAGTATGGTCACTACGAGTTTGTGGTAGTGCCATTTGGGTTAACCAATGCCCCTGCCACTTTCATGTTCTTAATGAACAATGTACTCAGTAAATTTCTAGATAAATTTGTACTAGTTTTTATCGATGACATTTTAATCTACTCTAAGGATAGAGAATAACATGAAGAACATCTTAGACTTGTGTTGCAAGTGCTAAGAGAGCATCAACTCTATGCCAAATTCAATAAATGTGACTTCTTTCAGAAGCAAATACACTACTTGGGACATGTTATGTCCGAGGAAGGGGTAGCAATAGATCCTGACAAGATCACGTCTATCATGGAGTGGCCTAGCCCAAAGGATGTCTCAGACATCAGATCCTTTATGGGATTGGCGGGATATTATAGGATATTTATAAAATATTTCTCCAAGATTGGTTGTCCAATCACTGCCCTCCAGAGGAAGGGGACAAAATTCCTGTGGACACAGCAGTGTGAAGAAATATTCCAAACCCTGAAACATCTACTGACCCATGCACCCGTGTTGAAAATCGTTGACCCAGAAGTTGACTTCCTTGTGTGCACAGATGCCTGTAAGGAAGGGCTCGGAGGGGTCCTTATGAAGGAAGGAAAGGTGATCTGCTATGAATCCCGAAAGTTGAATGAACATGAGGTCAACTATGTGACTCATGATCTAGAACTGGCTGCCATAGTGCATGCCTTAAAAATGTGGAGGCATTACCTCTTTGGGAGAAAATTTGTGCTTATGAAAGATCACTGTGGATTACGGTATTTGTTCGACCAACCAAAGCTCAATGCTAGACAAGCTAGATGGATGGCCCTCCTTAGCGAATTTGATTTTGAAATCAAACACATTAAAGGAAAGGAAAATAGGGTGGTCGATGCCCTCAGAAGAAGCATGAGAATGATTCACCTGGCAGCAATGAGTACCTGTGAGACAGATGTCAAGAGCAGAGTCAAAGAGGCACAGGAAATAGATCCCTTCGTTCGAAATGTGACCCTGTACCTACGACGAGAACCGGTTGGAGAAAAATATGAAGGCTATCAGATGACCGAAGGGGGCCTGCTCACTCACCGAGATAGACTGTACATTCCCAATTGTGACGACTTGAAGAGGTTCATCATGGATGAACTACATAAAAGACCCTACACTGGTCACCCAGGATAGCATAAAATGATCACTGCCACCCGGAAGCAATTTTATTGGCCGAGATTGAAGAAGGACATAGCCAAATATTTGGCCCAATGCATAGAATTCCAACAGGTTAAAGCAGAACATTTACATCCAGTAGGACTATTACACCCTCTACCCATCCCAAAATGGAAATGGGAAACCATCTCCATGGATTTTATCACTGAATTGCCAACTTCAACCAAACAGAATGATGCCATTATGGTAGTGGTGGATAAACTGAGAAAATATGCTCATTTCATCCCTGTCAAATCAACCCGCAAGGCGATAGATATCGCCCAGATATTCATGAAAGAGGTATTCCAACTGCACGGTATGCTGAGGGAGATAATTTCTGATAGAGACACAAAATTTACTTTCAATATATTGGAAATCACTGATGGCGGGTTTAGAGACCAAATTGTTGTTTAGTATCGCCTATCACCCTCAAACCGATGGACAGACAGAAAGAGTAAATCAAATATTAGAAGATATGTTAAGGATGCATGTAATGCATCAACCCAGGAAATGGGAAGACTACCTGCCATTGGTAGAATTTGCCTACAACAACAACTACCAAGCATCCTTAAAGATGAGTCCCTTCAAGGTCCTCTATGGTAGGTCGTGTAATACTCCATTCAGCTRGAGTAACCCTGTAAACAGGATTTCTATTGGACCTGATATGTTGAAAGAAATGGAACAGGAAGTGACTCAGATAAAACAAAATCTGAAGATCGCTCAGAACCGACAAAAAAGTTATGTTGATCAAAAGAGAACTCCAAGAGAGTTCAAAATGGGAGACCATGTATATCTCATAATTAAGCCCAGAAGGAGTTCCCTGAAAATGGGAGCTTGTGCCAAATTGGCACCCTG
Source organism: Picea engelmannii (assembly GCA_009831015.1). Classification (NCBI taxonomy): domain Eukaryota; kingdom Viridiplantae; phylum Streptophyta; class Pinopsida; order Pinales; family Pinaceae; genus Picea; species Picea engelmannii. The sequence goes on from ML784994.1 coordinate 27,168, forward strand.
GTATTGTGGACCCTTTGAGGTTCTAGACAGAGTGGGACCTATAGCCTATTGGCTAGCACTTCCTCCCACAGTAAAAGCACATAATGTTTTCCATGTTTCATTATTGAAGAAATATGTACATGATGCTAATCATATAATTGACTGGTCCGTGATCCAGGTGGAACCGGAGGGATAATTTCTACTAGAACCCCAATGCATACTGGACAGAAAGGAAACCCCGCTCCGGAACAGAACCATTGCACAGGTCAAGGTGTAGTGGAAACATTTAGGCCCAGATGAGGCTACATGGGAAATGGAGGATGCCATGAGACAGGCATATCCAATTTTTTTTACTTTTGTACATGCAATTCACGTTAGTAGATAAGAACATCGAGGATGATGTTCATTTTTAAGGGGGAGGGAATTGTTACACCCTGTTTCCCCCAGCTTGTAAATATAAATGGATTGGCCAAGAACTATGGCAAACTCATAAATGTGAATATGTGATGTAAATGGACCTTGAGGAAGAGGCCAATGAATGTGAATAACATTTTGAATTTATTGCAGAACTGCTGAGAGGGGATGTGCATAAAAAGAGACCACGATGGCGGTGGAAGGCACCTGGAAAGGTGGCGTTAACTTCCACTGAGAATTAAATACCGTATTTGGACTCCGCTGGCCCGGAGAACCAAAAGCGGCTCGCTAGCCCTGAAATTTAATTCCTTGTAGGCTGACAGGTTGATGGCTTAATGAGGGATGGGGAGGTGAACTGCCTATCCATAGAGCCGTCAAACCTGATCAGTGTGAGGGTAATCGTGCCACACGCAACCTCGTGAGAGGATAAGGCATGGGGTAGAGGCGATTGCAGAGGGGGCGGATGCGAGGGGAACTTTGGCATTTTTACGCAGAGTGAGTGATAGCAGAGAGGAAGGATTGAAACCTTCACTCCTGGTCACTGGCAGACAGAGAGACACAGTCTCACGGCATCATGGTCTCAGTTCGGGGGTGGCTAGTTGTAAATCCGTTGGGAGTCGCTACGCCAATGGTTGGGTGGAAACGAGCACCCCTCTCAGCAGTTGTACCCACTTCTGAAGTTATTTCTGATAAGTGTTTTGTTCATATTGCATCTTGAAATTCATATGCTGACATATATGCTCATAAACTGTGAAATTTTTAACAATTACAGTATAAGAATGTCTGTGCAGTGTTTTGATAAGTAATGTTAGATATATGCTTATAACCGAAAGACCACGCATGGCTTATGTTGATAAATGAATTTAATTATGCATGAATCAAACCAAGTCAGACTTCCAGTCCATCCTTGGGAGTTTGTTTCCCCTTACCCGTCTCCAGGGATGCCCCGGAATAGATCTCGTCACAGAGACTTTCCCTCCTTAGACAGGTTCACCAAAAACCCAGAAAAAGGACTTGAACGCGCAAGTATTAATAACCCTGTACGAGGAGGAATGACCCTCTTAAAATTCCAAAGTAACAGCGTAGGGATAAGTAACGAACCGACGGATGAGATCCTGTCAGAAGACCCATGGTCATTCACGACCATCAGATTGATGGAAGTAGTAAGAGCGTTACACATCTTGCCTCTTTTCCCTCTATCTTCATGAATAGCAAGGAAATTGGGATCGTAGGTCCCCCAAGGCCCATGAGAACATTTGGACCGTTGATCTTTCCACATCCATGAAGTAGTGGAAGAAATGCACGAGGTGGGACAGACCTGAGCCGCCAGATCGGCTGGAGAAGGAGACCTGGACCGTTGGTTTCTACATCTGGGGTGCACCAAGTTAAACATATAGAAGGGGGAGATCGACAGTCGTTGGATCTCATTCAGAAATCCCGTCGGCCGTTGGATCGGGTTAAGATGCTCATAGTTTAGTATCTGGAGTGTGCGCAGGAAGAACGGATCTAGAACGTTATATCTTGGTCCAATTACCCGTCATCCGTCAGATCGGACAGGAACTGCCCGGGGGTTACCATCGGGATTCCAGCCATCGGCATATCAGGATTCTTGAGAATAAGAAAATCGAAACACTTCAAGTTTCAAAACGTCGGGAAGATCTAGACCATCCATTTGAGGATACACGTGGCAGAGATCGAGGTTTACTATCGGGAGTCAGGATATCGACATTCCCATGCACAGGAGATTGGGGAAGTTTGTAGTGAAAACTCTGGTAAAATCCGAGCCGTCCGTTTGGGGAGACAGGTGTCAGAAATCCGTAAAGAGTTGGGATATTCGGCATCGAGAAATCGGAGTTCCTGAGGCCGTAAGAATTGGGACATCACAAGTCTTGAAATCTCGGAGGAATCTGAACTGTCCATCCATTTAGGAAGCGTGTCGGAGATCCGAAGAAATTCGAGGATCGGCATATCGGGGATTCCGTGGACATGAAATATCTGCATTTTGGAATCACGAAGTCCGAAACCCTGAGGAGTGGGAGTCATCTATCAGCACATCAGATAAGGAGGATGGTGCCATCGTGAGGGGCTAGCTGTCAGCAAACAGGAGAGTTTTGGATTCGAGGAATCAGGAATACCATGGACATATGCACTTTGGCATTGAAAACCCCGAAACCCCGACGAAAGGTAAGGTGGAGGTCATATAGAGGGAGGTCGTATGGACCCAAAAGACTAGCCCAAGGGACTAGCGAAAGTTGGAGCGCGTCGGGAATGGGAGGATCGCGGATCCAAGGTGTATATGCACTTTGGCATTAGAAATCCCGAAACCCCGATGAAAGGAAAGCTATAAGGCTACGGTCTTTTGTGCATGGTCATATGGACTAGGAGCCTAGCCAGGGAGGGGCTAAGGCCAAAAGGAGCTCATCGGTGATTGGGGATTGAAGAGTTCAAGAACTCTTGACAACAAGAAAGACGAAACCCCGATAACCTGAAATTAAGATCAAGGAAGACTGCGATCAAGATGCAGAAGGCCGTGTAGGTGAATGAAAGACCCATGATCGGGGTTGGCATTTTGCTGATGCAAGCTTCGGGGATTATCTTCGTTGAGAACTCAACGAAAAACTTTGATTTTAGGTAGTGGATATGTTATAGCCTTACACAATCACCAAGGATATGGGTGTGAATGCTTTTGAATTAAGTCTTCCTCCTTTCCTTGGCTTGCACCCAGTATTTAATGTGGAACTAGTCCGACCATATTTTCCACCTCTCCTGGACACTTCGAACATGGTCTAGTAGTTTTCCCCTACATAATTCAATCCTGAATTCATCGACCAAGAGAAATTTGATAAAATCATGGACACTAATACAAAGGACACCCACCAGCAGACCATCCAACTTTATCAGATCATCAAAGCTGGGTAGTTTCTTCATTAGGGAAAGTGGCTCACGAGGAGTACGATTCAGCAAATGTTTTCCCATATGATCGATGAAATTGAAGAAATGGAGACCATTTCTTCCTAAGGGAGGAGGAATGATCCAGGTGGACATTGGTGGCCCCCCACCTATTCCATTGGCTCAAATTACAATTTTCCATTTTGGTAGTTTTTCTACATTTTCTGGGTCGCAAACTTCCAGGGTCATTCTAAGGCCCTAAACGACGTTTTTTGGCTCGGAAGTGCATAACATTTAGTAGATGATAGATGCTAGGTTGAATGTAATGTTTTTTCCTCAAGTAGACCTTTCTAACGAGGTATCAAGCACCCCAAATGAAGTTTGTATAAACTACCCCCCGTCGGGGCCCACAAACCTTTTGGCATTTCATCTCCCGGGGTTATGATTTTGGATGTTTAGGGTTTTCTTATTTCTTCTTTATGTTAAAAAGGCCTTTGGAGCCTCATTTTAATCATCTTCTTTCAAATGACTGTATCAAACACATCTCTTCTCAGAGATTAGTTACCACCATTCTAGCTATCTTGTATGCTTTTGCATTTTAGAGCCTTGTATTTTAGACAATCATTAATAGAATCTGAGATTTAATATATTACTTTGTTCCTTTCCATATCTGTGTGTATTTATTTTTTATATCTCTCTTATATTTATTCATTTATATCTTTCCCAAAATAATCTAGATCACTGGTATCATAGCAGTATGCTCCTTGTCATTCTTAGTGCATGTCCCCGACGAGGTCAAGGTATAGAGAGTTGGGTCTCAATATTGTTTCTATTGAGGACAACCACTCTCACCCACCCAAGAAACCTCCCATGGCAGAAGTAAACAGGGACTATGGGACAAGAGATCCTTTCAAACTGTTGCTCAAGAAATCCATTGCATGATACATGAACAAGAATATGGATAATTTCACCCGGATCCTTCGACGGTTGCCAACAAAAACGGAGACACCTTCAACCGGAAGTCACTTCAGAGGTGAAATTCCCTTCAAGGTACAAGTTAATTTTTATATTCCTTTATTTGAAGGTGAGATAGACGTCGGTGCTTTGGAAAAATAGTTAAATTTGTTAGAAAAATAGGACCGTAGAGAAATAAAATAAAACAAATGCGGAAAGAAAACAAAGAAGATACACAATACAATAGAGACACATATTTACATGGTTCACCCAATGTGGGATATGTCCACCAGAGAAATTGTCAGGTCCTTCCTTTATTATTATCCAGCAAATGAAGGGATAGAACCTATAACAAACCTGTTGTAACATCCTCTTCTTTCTCTCACAATCTCCTATGTCAGAATACAATATTTTCTATAATGCGTAGTCGCAATACATTTCCCTCATAACAGAGGGTTTACTTCTAGGGAAAAAAACCCTAACATAATTTCTACCATTAGATCTGGGACCTTATAATGAACGGTCCAGATTTACAATGAAATTACAATATACATTTACAAGGCAATTTTACCATCGGGAGCTTCACCTCCGAACCCCCATCAGGGGCCCGCTTGCCCCCATACCCCCCAACCGGGGGAATAGCCCCCCCGGACCTCGCAGAGGGGGTAACCCCCCTCTACACTCCCCCACATGGAAGAGTGTACATACTTCTGGGGTGTAAATACTTCATGGGGTATAAACATGGTTGAAAAAAAAAGACCTCTGAATCAAGAAGATAATCAGGCTCCACAACCAACAATCTCCCACTTGGAGACTGATCTCAACAACTCCACTGCTACTGTATATGTTGGACTTTGAACCTTCTTGGACCTGAAAAATTTCTCATCTTCATCTTCATTCTTGAAGACCAACTGAAACTGAGCAAGAACTCAGTTTCTCCCTGGTTACTCCCTTTGTTAACATGTCTGCAGGATTCTGGCTAGTGTGTATCTTTTCCAAATTCAAATGTCCATCTTCCAAGATGAATCGTATGAAATGTTACCTCAACTTTATATGCTTAGTATTCGAATGGAAATATGAGTTCTTTGCAAGATGAAGGGAACTCTCACTGTCACAGTCAAACCTGTTATTCTCCTGCTTCTTTCCCAATTCCTCCATAAACCTCTATAACCAAATCATCTCTTTACTAGCCTTTGTAGCAGCAACATACTCTACCTTTGTTGTTGAAAGTGCAACAACCTTTTGCAGTTTTGAAATCCAACTTACTGTTGTTCCACCTATAGTAAAAACATACCCTGTGGTGCTCCTCCTGCTGTCTTTATCACCTACCATATTTGAATCAACATATCCCTGTAAAAAAGTGTCTGATCCTCCAAATCATTATGCATGAGTAACAGTACCTCTCAAATACCTAAGAATCCACTTTACTTCCTCCCAATTTTCTTTACCTGGATTGTTCATATACCTGCTCACAACTCCCACTGCATGTGCAATATATGGTCTTGTGCAAACCATCACATACATCAAACTGCCAATTGTTGATGAATAAGGGACCCTGGACATGTATTCTATCTCCTCCTGTGTCTTGGGACACATTTCCTTAGTTAATTTGAAATGGTTGGCCAAAGGTGTACTAATTGGTTTTTCATTCTGCATTATGAACCTCTCCAGCACCTTCTATATGTACTCACCTTGAGACAATGTCAATTTGCGATTTTTCCCATCTCTTGTTATTCTCATACCAAGGATTTTCCTTGCAGCAGCCAAATCCTTCGTCGCAAATGAATTAGATAATTTCTTCTTGAGCACATTTATATCCTGCATATTAGACCCTGCAACAAGCATGTCATCTACATACAATAGCAAGATAATATAGCTTCCATTTTCTAGATTTTTGAAATAAACACAGTGATCATAATGACATCTACTATAACCTTGTTCTGTCATAAACCTGTCAAACTTCAAATACCACTACCTTGGATCTTTCTTCATGCCATACAAGCCCTTCTTGAACCTGCACACCAAATTCTCCTTCCCTTTGACCTCATACCCTATGGTTGCTGCATATAAATCTCTTTCTCCAAATCCCCATGGAGAAAAGTTGTTTTAACATCTAATTGTTCAAGATGAAAATCTTCTACTGCCACAAGACTTAAAATAGTCCTAATTGAAGTCATTTTAACAACAGGAGAAAATATTTCATCAAAATATATACCTTTCTTTTTTGCAAACCACTTTACAACAAGTCTAGCCTTGTACCACTTTATTCCTCCATCTTCTTCCTTCAACTTGTAAACCCATTTAGTCTACAATTCTCTTTTTCCTGCAGGAAACTGAACCAAGTCTCAAGTATGTTTATTTATCTAGGAATCCATTTCCTCTTTCATGCCTTGCTCCCACTTATTTTTTGTGTCTACCTGGATTGCCTCTTCATAACATTTTGGTTCACCAGAATCAGTCAACAATAAACAATACAATGAAGGAGAGTATCGCTCAAGGGTTATACTTAACCTGGTAAATTTTCTAGCAACACTTGCAGGTGTTTGAGGTACCTGTTGCTCATGCTATTGTACATTTTGATTTTCGAGTTCCTTTGGAATTTCTTTTTTAGTGATCTCATCAAGCACTGTGTATTCTTGTTTTTCTTTTACCTGTTTCTTTCCCTGCAACTGATCTTTGTACATGACCTTTTCATTGAATATGACATCTCTACTCCTAATGATTTTGTTAGTTTCATAATCCCATAAGCAATAACCAAAATCATTAACACTGTATCCAATAAAGGTACACTTCTTTGATTTTGCCTCAATCTTTGTTCTATTTTCTTTATCAATATGGACAAATGCTTCACAACTGAAAGTCTTCAAAAAATAATAGTTTACCTTTTTTCCTGCCGCTTCCTCCTCTAGAATTATACCATACAAAGAGCTTGAAGGTCCTCTGTTTATTAAGTAAACAACAGTATCTACAACATCTGCCCAGAACTATAAGGGAAAACCAACATGCAATCCCATACTCCTTGCACTCTCCATGACTGTCTTGTTCATCCTTTCTGACACACCATTTTATTGTGGTGTTCTTGGAACTGTATTCTCTCTATGAATCCCATGGTATGAATAGTAATAATCAAACTCCTTGATGCAATATTCACCTCCATTATCCTATCTGAGACACTTCAAAGTTTTTCATGTCTCATTCTCAACCAAATCTTTCCATTTCTTAAAAATATCAAAAATATCAGATTTTTGTTGAATGCAATAAACCCAAGTTTTTCTATTGCATCATCAATAAAAGTAACATAGTAAGGAGAACCACCAGAGATGATACCTGAGTTGGTCCCCATACATCTGTATGCACAATCTCTAACCTTTCATTCTTCTTTTCTTTTCAGACTCTGAGAAATCTGACTCTCTTATGTTTTCCATAAACACAATGCTCACAGAAGTCCAAATCAATTTGTTTAAGATCTGGAAACAAATTTATTTTGTGAAGTATCTGCATTCCCTTCTCACTCATGTTTCCCAACCTATGATGCCACAATGTTGTATCCACTCCTGTAGAAACTAAAGAGATAGAAGAGTTAGTATTACCAGTACATAAATACAATGTACCTACCTTCTCTCCTTTTGCTATCACCAATGATCCTTTGATGACCTTCCATGTCTTATCTGTAAATATGGATATACAACCTTCACTTTCCAACTACCCTATTGAAATTATATTTTTCCTTAAATCTATAACATGTCTTACCTCTTTCAACAACCATTGGTTTCCATTGCGTTACTTTATTTTTACCTTTCTCATTCCAACAATTTTTCATGGTGCATCATCACCCAAATGAACCTGTCCAAAATCACCTTGAACATAATCTAGAAAATGTCTCCTATGGGGTGTGGCATGAGATGAGGCCCCTGAATCTACTACCCAAGACTCAGAATTATTATCTACATAAAGAATCAAAGTATCTTGTAACACATCACCTATTACATTTGCTTTCTGATTTCTCTCTTGTTGTCCATCTCTTTGTTTCTTTGGAGCTCTACAGTCTTTCTTCAAATGTCCTTTCTTTCCACAATTCCAGCACTCTATCTTTCCAAGTTTGGATTTGGATCTTCCCTTCCTATAATTCTCGCGGTTCCCTGGGCCCTTTCATCTATCCTTTTGTCTTCCCTTGTTCTCCATGTTCAACGCATTACCTGATGTCTCACCCGTTCTTTTTCGTCGCATTTCCTCACTAAGGATAACACCAACAACATCATCAAATTTTAAAGTATTTGAACCAGAGACAGAGTTACTTATAGCCATGACCAAGCCATTCCATATTTCTGGAAATGAGCACAAGATTAGAAGAGCCCTGACCTCATCATCAAAGCCCACTTTTACAGAACTTGGTTGATTAGTAACCGTATTAAAATCATTTAAATGATCTGTAACAAACCCACCTTCTGACATCTTCATATTAAATAATCTCTTCATTAGAAATACCTTATTGGATGCCGAGGGTTTTTCATACAATTTAGCCAATGCTCCCATCAAAGCCTTCGTTGTCTTTTCTTTCGAAATATTGAAAGCCACCGACATTGCCAAGCTCAGCCGTATCGTTCCTAGAGCCTTTCTATCAAGAATCTCCCATTCTTCATCCTTCATGGCCGTCGGCTTCTTTTCTACTCCACCCAGTGGTAGGAATAGATCCTTATCATATAAATAATCTTCCATCTGCATCTTCCATCACTGGTAGCTTTGGCCGTTAAATTTCTCGACCCGAAACTTTCCATCTTTCGACATTGCTCCCACTCAAACCAAGAACCCTCTTTTCCAGCGAGTTACCTTTCGCTCTGATACAAGTGGTTAGAAAAATAAGACTGTGGAACATTAAAATAAAACAAATGCGGAAAGAAAACACAGAAAATACACAATACAATAGAGACACAGATTTGCGTGGTTCACCCAGTGTGGGATATGTCCACGATAGAAATTTCCAGGTCCTTCCTTTATTATTATCCAGCAAATGAAGGTATACAACCTACAATAAACCCGTTGTAACTTCCTCTTCTTTCTCTAATAGTATCCTATGTCAGAATACAATATTCACTATAATGCATAGTTGCCATACATTTCCCTCATAACAGAGGGTTTCCTTCTAGGGAAAAAAACCCTAACATAATTTCTATCGTTAGATCTGCGAACTTATAATGAATGGTTCAAATGTACAAGGAAATTACAATATACATTTACAAGGCAATTTTTCCTTTGGGAGCTTCTCCCCTAAACCCCCATCGTGGGACGCTACCCCCGAACCTCCACCGGGGTCCACTTGGCCCCATACCCCCCAGCTGGGGGATAGCCCCCCCAGACCCTCCATAGGGGGTCAACCCCCCTCTACACTCCCCCACGTGGAAGAGTGTACATACTTATGGGGTGTAAATACTTCATGGGGTATAAACACGGTTGAAAACAAAAGACCTCTGAATCAGGAAGATAAGCAGGCTCCACAACCAACAAAATTTTCTAGAGTGTTATTTATCTCTCCATAATTTTTCCAACAATGAAAAGATCACCTTCACACTTTTTAAGGCCCTTCCCCATGTCAGAGATTGGTGGGAGACTCACTACGAGCAACATGTCAAGGATGAGTCTGAAATTTTTTTCCCAAGAGCCACTTGGGTGGATTTTGTTGATGTCCTCAAGGAATAGTATTACCTTGTTGGAATTTATGATGACCAGAACATGAGATGGACCACAATGCGCCAAGAGTGAGGCCAAATAGTGTTAGAGTTCACAAATACTTTTCATACCTTGAGCACCAAGATGGATATCAATGACTCCAAGTGACATCTGGTCCTAAAATACCATGGGGCTCTACATAGGTACATCCAAACCGAAATGAAGCTTTTAGACATCTCGTTATTGGGAGCCGCTTATGGATATGATATCAAAATCGAGAAAAAATTTAAGCAGTAGAAGCAACAAGAGTTCGGGTCTACAAATATGCAACAGCCAAAGTATGATAAGGTTGGACCTAAATCCCAGGAAAAAGGATAGAGCAAGGATGGACACCACGAAGATAGTCATCCCAAGACACAAGCAAATAAGGGTAATGGGAAGTCCAAGAAGGACACTAGAAAATGGTGCAACTTCCACAAAATCCCTTGGCACAATACTGATGAATGTTTCTCCAAACAGTCATTGATGGATGAGATGAAAGCCTCAAGGTCATATGCTGACTCAAAATATGATTTAGAACCAAAAAGGGAAGATGTATCATTGATGTAGAACCCAGTGTCACCATCGCTACCAAAAAAATCCAGCTAAAGGAACTGGATGTGCCTGAAGAAGGGGAGCGCCTCTTCCACTCACATGTGTGGGTGAAGGGGACCCCACTCTATTTCATTGTTCATATTGATAGCCATAAGAACATGATCTCAACGGAGGTTTTCAAGTGGTTGAACCTGAAAAAAAAATCACATATTTAGCCATACATCATTAGTTGGCTCACCCAGGACAGGACATCCATGTCAACCACTAGTGTCACTTGCACTATGAAATCAATCCCTTCAAAGACAAGGTATTGTGTGATGTTTTCCCCCTTGATTTTTTATTTTTTTTTAGGAAAACCTCATATGTGGAAGCATTGTGTTATTTATGAATCTAGGCCCCATAGTGTCATTATTAATTTGGGAGTTAAACTCTATAGGGTATCGGAGGCAGCCCCAATTGTTAGAGTCTCTTTGATCTTCATGAAGCAGTGCAAAAACATGGTTTCTTAAATCGGGAGAATTATACTGTGTATGGTTCAATCAGAAGGTTAATTGAAGGTCACTACAAATGTTGAAACCTCTATATGGGATCTCTCTACACAACATCGACAAGTGGATAGAATATTAGAGGAGTACAAAGACAAATTTGCCTCACCTATTGGGGTGCATGTACATTGTCAGGTAAAGAACTCAAGACACTCAATGCTCCTCTTCCCAATGGCCCTATATACAAGAATTTTTTTATGGAGAATGAAGAAATCAAACTCCATATCCAAGAGCTAATTCTGAAGAGCCACATCAGACCAAGCTCCTCACTTGAAGGATCCCAAATGTTTTGGTATAGAAGAAGGATGGGACATGAAGAATTTTTATTTATTACAGATCCCTAAACAAGATCATAGTCAAGAACCGATACCCAATTCCCCAAATTGATAGTCTTCTCAATCATCTCAAGGGATTCAATTTTTTTGGTAAGATTGATCTATAGTCAGGCTACCACGAGGTTTCGATTGAGAAAAATGATGTGTGGAAGATAGATTTAAAGTCTAAAGAAGGTCTCTTTGAGTGGTTGGTCAGGCATTTAGGCTTGACTAATGCCTGGAACACATTCATGCAGATGATGGATGATATATTATGGACATTCACAAACTCCTTTGTGGTCATATCATTGGATGACATCGTCATCTTCAAAAAAACTTGGGAGGAACATTTGCATCATATTCAACAAGTATTGGGCACCCTACGACAACACAAGTTATATGCCAATTTGAAGAAGTGTTCTTTTGGCATGCATATATTCCAATATTTTGGATAAATTGTGGATTAGCAAGGTGTGCATGTGGATCCATCCAAGATCCAAGTCATTCATGATTCGTTTACCTCAAAGACAATGACCGAGCTCTGCAGCTTCTTGGATCTCACCAAATTCTACCACTAGTTTGTGTTGGGGTTATTTCATATTGATTGGACCCTAAGCTAGGTGACCAAGGGTGGAGCAAAGGCCAAGTTTGTGTGGTCTGGCCCCCAACAAAAATCATTTGAGGATTTGAAATTTCACCTCTGCTTGGCACCAATCCTTATTCTTCTAGACCTACAACAACCATTTTTGATTGAGACAAATGCTTCATATTATGGTATCGTTTCAGTCCTCACTCAACATGGGAATCTAGTAGCCTATCACAGTGAAACTATATCTGATGTTGTTCATCGATAACCCACCTATGATAAATATATGTACTCCATTGTGCAGGAATCTTGACAGTGGAAGTGTTACATTTTGGGGAAGGAACCGATAATTCACACTGATCACAGGCCTCTGCAATTTATGCAGACAAAAGGAAAATTACATAATGACCTCCTTCAAAAGTGGCCCACATACCTGCAATAGTTTCACTTGAATATCAAGTACAAGAAGGGTATCACCAACCATGTCACAGATTTCCTCATTCGACACCCAGTGGAAGTGCTAACCATAGTTCCTAACTCCTATGGACATGAGACATCTGGAAGACCAAAATTATACACTAATGACTCTGACTTTTATACTCCCTATAAGACATTAAGCACAAGTAAAAAAATTCCAAACTTTCATCTCCAGGATGGATTGTTATACCATCTAATCCATCTCTTTGTTCCTTCAAGTGAGCACGAAAAGTTGATCTAGGAAGCTCATTACAATGGGGTAGCAGGGCATTTTGGTGTAGAAAAGACAATGGTAGTACTACAAAAACATTTTTATTGGTCAAAGCTCCGTCAATATGCTTGCAAATGCATTAGATCCTCCATTGCCTATGCCATTTCCAAGCCCTCCATTAAGAAATAGGGGCTATACGACCCATTTACTTCTCATGATTGGCCTTGGGAGTCCATATCCATGGAATATGTAAATTCTAACCTTGTACAATGTCTATTGTAAACATATATTCATAAAAGAATAGAAAAGATACAATGGCAAATGCAAACATTACACAAAGATTTTTCCCCTGGAAACCCAAACCTAGAAAACAAGCATATACTATATTCATACATTGTGTTACATTGTTTACAATACAATATACATATAGGATCCAGCGGCATCCAAAACCCTAACCCAATGACCTGGATTAGTCCAAAACCCTAATTCCTTAACCGGAAATAGAAAACCATCGGTGAAAAATCATGTGCCGAAAAACCACCTAAATATCATGTGGTCCCGGAAATATGTCGTCCCAGTGTGAAAAAAAAATTCAGGGGCGCTGCCCCCGAACCCCCACGCGAGGGGCTCCTCCCCCCCCTCTAACCCCCCTGTGCGCTCGGCATAGACACTCAGACACTACTACTCGTGCAAAGAATATAACACATACCCAACATTCTCCCACTTGTTGTTTTCTTTTCACACAGGGGGTTACAGGTTTACATAGTCAACAATCCAGGGCAGCAATGCCCATGGATCCTCTACACCAAGAGAACTTCTCAGTGCTCACAGATTTTGTTAATGAATCTGCAAAATTATTCAAAGTGTCCACCTTCATCAGTGATACTTTATTTTCTTCAATCATGTCTCTCACAAAGTGATATTGAACATCAATGTGCTTTGTCATTGAATGATAAGAAAGGTTCTTCGCCAACAAAATTGCACT
>ML784994.1:43119-53440 GCA_009831015.1 Picea engelmannii
CAGTGTTCTAATCCTTCCATCTATGAGTCTCAACTTGACCCTTCCTTTTCCTATGATTCTAGTTGTCGAATCATTACCCAAGAAAACGTTACCTCCATCATACTTTTCATATTCGCAGAACCACTCCCTGTGGGGAGTCATATAAAAGGATGCACCTGGGTCAATCAACCATGCCTCATGATCTGCATGTGTGCTTGAAGAGTCCAAGTACACATCCCCTTCTTCTTCCTTGGAGGTTTGTTCTTCTATAGAAGAAGATTCTTCAGATCCCTTCTTTTTCTCAACTTTGGATCTACATTGCTTCTTGTAGTGCCCTTCTTTTCCGCACCTCCAACATACCCTTCCAAACTTTCCAAGAGATTTAGATCTACCCTTAGACTTAGATCTCCCACTTGAGAAATTAGATCTATTTATTTCCTGGGAACATCCTCTTGCAAATAATGCATCTGTGCTATGTCCTTCCATATTTTTTCATCTCATCTCCTCCGACAACAAGGACGAGACCACTTCTTCAAACTTCAAAGAATTTGTATTGCTACCTATGGCCACAACCAGACTATCCCACGAGTCTGGTAAAGAACACAACAAACTGATACATTTATCTTCATCTGAAATTTTAATATCAACAGATACTAACTGACTTACCACAGTATTGAAGGCGTTCAAATGCTCTTCCACCAAGTCTCCATCTCTCATCCTCAAGTTATACAGCTTCTTTCTCAGGAATAGTTTATTTACCAGGGACTTAGACTGATACAACTTCCCCAACTTTTCCCATAAATCCTTGGTTGTAGCTTCCTTTGACACATTCAGTACTACTGAATCGGAGAGACACAGTCGAATTGTGCTCTTTGCCTTCCAATCCGTCTTTTTCCAGTCATCTGCAGAAGTTCTTGTAGGTGCAATACCTGGATCTACCGTGATCCACTAATCTTTGTCCACCAAAAGATCTTTCATCTTGAGATTCCACAGCTCAAAGCTTTTCCCATTAAACTTCTCGATCTCCATCTTTGAATTGCTTGCCATTTATTTTCACCTGAAAAACAATACCGCAGATCTCCCACCGTAACAAGGCTTATCACAGTCCCGAGTCAAACCCTTGATGACAAAGGCGTCCCCCTGAAGCCAATAAAGCTCTGATACCAAATGTAAATTCTAACCTTGTACAATGTCTACTGTAAAAAGATATTCAGAAAAGAATAGAAAAGATACAATGGCAAATGCAAACATTACACAGAGATTTTTTCCCTCGAAACCCAAACCAGGAAAACCAGCATATATTATATCCATACATTGTGTTACATTGTTTACAATACAATATACATATAGGATCCAGTGGCATACAAAACCCTAACCCAATGACCTGGATTAGTCCAAAACCCTAATTCCTTAACCGAAAATAGAAAACCATCGGCAAAAAACCATGTGCCGAAAAACCACCTAAATATCATGTGGTCCCGGAAATATGTCGTCCCGGTAATATGTCGTCTTGGAAATATGTCGTCCCAGTGCGAAAAAAAAATTTGGGGGCTCCACCCCCCTGCGCGCCCAGCGCAGATGCTCAGACACTACTACTCATGCAAAGAATATAACACATACCCAACAAAATACATGTCTGGTCTTCCTTCAACCAAGCATGGGAATTACTGTGTCTTCGTGGTCGTTGATAAATTATATAATATGCAATTGTGGCACCTTGCAAGAAGAGAATCACAGTCGAGGGCACTACCAATCTCTTCTTTACACATGCTTGGGTTCATTTTGGGCTCCCACAAACTATTATCTCTGATCGAGATAGTATGTTCCTGAGAAATTTTTGGTCCATCCTATGGTCGATGATGGACACCAAAACTAACCAAATCGACTTCCTTCCACCCACAGACTGATGGAAAAATACAAGTCTTCAACAGGATGATTGTCCATATACTGAGGATGTACATATCCAAACATCCATGCACATGGGATGAAATCCTTCCTTATCTTCAACATAGCTACAAGAGAGCCCTCCACAACTATATTGGCCACAGCCCTTTTCAGGTGTGCTTAGGGTTCCAACCATTGGCCCTCATTGACGTTTCTCTTCCCATTGCAGCTACACAGGAATAGTCCTCCCATGCTCAAATCGAGGTTGATCAAGAAGCCAAATTTATTGAGTGCATCCAACACATCCAACAACAAGTTCATGATATTATGCAAAAATCCAATGCCACATAAAAGCGCCATGATCAACATTGAGTACCACACAAATTTTAGGTGGGAGATAAGTTTGGTTGAATTTTCATAAATATTGCCTCACAGGACTCCATTGGAAGCGACACCCACTCCAAAATTGGCCTTACACAATCACCAAGGTTGTGGGTGTGAATGCTTTTGAATTAGGTGTTCCACCTTTCTTTGGCTTGCACCCTATATTTAATGTGGAACTTCTCTGACCATATTTTCCACCTCTCCTAGAAACTTCAAATGCGCCTGATAAGTTGGCTCCTATAAAGCCTAATCTTAATTACATCGACCAAGAAACAATTGATCAGATCATGCACACTAATATAAAGGACACCTGCTAACAGACCATCCAACTCTGTTGGGTAGTCAAAGAAATATAGTTTATTCATCAAGGAAAGTGGATCATTGTTGATGATCCAATTGGATATCGGTGGCCATCCACCTATTCCAACTGTCTCACTTAGAGATTTAATGTTGGCAGTTTCAGTTTTTCATATTGGGATTTTTTACCTAGTTTTTGGGTCCTGAACTTCCGGGGTCGTTTTGAGGCCCTAAACAATGTTTTTAGGTATCTCCATATTCAAAATAAATAGTATGTTAAAGTTTGATAGTTTAATGTGTATTCCTCTTATAGACCTTTCCAACGGGATATCGTGCGCCTAAAAAAAAAATCGTATGCAAAATTTATGACCCTGGGAAGTTGATGTACTAACGTACCCCAACAATGCCCACATGACTTTTGGAGCTTCATCTCCTAGGGTTAGGTTTTTGGATGCCTAGAGTTTTGGCATTCATGTTTGATGTAAAAATTCCTTTGGAGCCTCATTGTACTCATCTTCTTGCGAATCAACGTAGCGGTCACATCTCTTCTCGGAGATAAGCTGCCACCATTCTAGCAAGATTTCTTCAATCTGCATTTTACAGTTTTAGCATATTTCTTATTTGATAGAAGTCAAGTTTTATTGTATCTATGTTATTATTCATTGTGTCTCTATGTTCATATTATAAATCTATATTTTCATTTGTTCTGCTCTAAATATGGATCAGTGGTATCAGAGTGGTCTTCTCCTTGTTGTTTTTAATGCATGTCCCCGACCAAGTCAGTGTATAGAGAGTTGGGTATCAAGCTTGTTTCTCTTGAGAAAAACTACTCTCTGACGCCCAAGAAAATTTCCATGGCAGGAAAAAATAAAGACGAAGGGATAAGAGATCCTTTCAAATTGTTGCTCGAGGAATTCCTCGAGCGATAGAGGAATGCGGGGATTGACATCTTTTCACAAATCCTTCGATGGTTGCCGACAACTGATGCATCTACCTCAAGCGGAGGCGCCACCCCCTTCAAGGTACAGATCAATTTTGATATTCCTATATTTGAAGGTAAAATAGATACATATGTTGTAGATAAATGGTTAAACCTTTTTGAAGGGTATTGTTTTTTCCACAACATTTTCAATAGAGAAAAGATTACATTTGTGCTCCTCAAGGCCTTCTCCCATGTAAAATATTGGTGGGAGACTTTCTGTGAGATAAAAGAAATAGAGGGATCTACATTATGTGTAGTTTCACCCACTTGGGGTTCCTTTAGGGATGCTATTAAGGAACAATACTACCCTGTTGAAATTTATGACGCCCTATATACAAAATGGACCACACTGCGGCAAGAAATGGACCAAGAAATGCCAGAGTTCACAAATATCTTCCATACCTTGTGCACCAATTTGGGTATCAAATATTTTGAGCGACATCTAGTGCTCAAGTACCATTGTGGTATGCATAGATACATTCAAGCAAAAATGGATTTTCTAGACATCTCTTCCTTGGGTTTGGCCTATCAATATGTTGTCAAAAATAAGTAGAAAATTAAACAAAAGAAGCGACAGTTTGGGTCTAGGAACCCCTCTCACAGTAGAAGCAAGGAAAGGGCAGCCCCAACCCACAGAACAAAGGGCAGAGAAAATATGGATAGCCTCAAGAAAACTAGTCTAAGCTGCCAACAAATAAGGACAATCGAAAGATGAAGAAAAACACCAGGAAGTGGTGCGACTTCCATAAAATCCACTGGCATAACACTATTGTTTGCCACTCAAAGTAGTCAATGGTAGATGAGGTGAAATCCTATGAATCATATGTGAGTTCTTACTCTGAGTTAGAACCAGAAAATGGGAGACATATCATTGACTTGGAACCCAGTTCCACCATTTCTACAACCAAGATCCAGCCAGGTGAACCTGATGAGCCCGAGGAAGGCAAGTGCCTCTTTCATTCACATATGTGGGTGAAAGGAACCCCACTGCACTTCATCATTGATAGCGGTAGCCATAAAAATATCATCTTAGAAGAGGTCGTTAAGCGATTAGCCTTGCCAACAATGTTGCACCTGCAACCCTACACCATCAGATGGCTCTGCCAAGGAAGCAATATTCGCGTTAGCCAATAGTGTCACCTTTCATACGTCATAAATTCCTTCAAAGATAAGGTATTGTGTGATGTTTCTACCCTTGAAGTTTGTGATGTTATTTTGGGCCACCCTTATTTATGTGAACGTCATGTTGTATATGAGTCTAGGCCTCACATCATTATTACTACTTTGAACAAGAAATTGTACAGGATACCCGAGGTAGTCCCACCTAGTGCCAGTTCCTTGATCTATGCCAATTAATGCAGTGAGGTCATCTCTCAGACCGCTAAGTTTGTCTTCTTCGTGATTCTCTCTCAGAGTGAGCGAAATATTTTTGCCACATCCATGGCCTCCATGGTTGACCTCTCCATGCAGCAGAAGCAAGTGGATAAGGTCATGGAAGAATACAAAAACATCTTCTCCTCACCTATTGGGGTACCTCTGCATTGTCAGGTCGATCATTCCATCTATCTGACCCTGGGAACATTGCTACCCAATGGACTAGTATATCACCACTCTCTATTAGAAAATGAGGAGATCAAGCATCAAATCCAAGAACTGCTCCAAAAGAGGCACATCTAACCTAGATAATCTCCTTGTGGAAGCTCAATCATGCCTGTGCAAAAGAAATATGGGACCTGGAGACTTTGCATTCATTATCGGACCCTAAATAAATTCACAGTTAGGAAATGGTACATGATTCCCCGAATCGATGATCTCCTTAATCAACTCAAGGGGGGGGGAATACTTCAGTAAGATTGATCTGAATTATGGATACCGTCAGGTCCCAATAGAGTAGACATATGTATGTAAGACTACATTCATGTCAAAAGAAGGTCTTTTTGAATGGTTGGTCATGACCTTTGGTTTAACAAATTCCCCAACAACTTTCATGAGGATGATGGATGATATCTTGTAGACGTTCACCAATTCTTTTGTAGTGTTGTATCATGATGACATCCTCATCTACAACAAGACTTGGGAAGAAAACTTGCAGCATAATCAGCAGGTTCTACACACACTGCGACAACACAAGCTATATTCCAACTTGGAAAAATGATCCTTCGGCATGGACAAGGTCCAACACCTAGGCTACATTTTTTATGAGCATGGTGTGCATGTGGATCCAACCAAGATCCAGGTCATCCGTGAATGGACAGCCCCAACCATGCTCATTGAGCTTCGAGGCTTCTTCAGCCTTGCCAATTTCTATTATAGGTTCGTGTTGGGATTCTCCCATATTGCATGGGTCCTCTGTTAGCGACATTTCTTGTCCTAGGCACAAGAGTATTCAGATCTGCAAGTTGCACGAGGAGCGCCCAAGAACAGCGTACAGAAGAAGTCCTTTTTGGACTTAAAATCAAGCGAGCGGGCAAAATTATAGTGTCAACGATCTGGATCCATCCATATGAGCATATCAACGGGTGGCGGGAAATCGCGGATAGAAAGGTGCGCCGAAGATAACGCAATGGATGGCACCCATATTGTATGCAGGGAAGAGTAACAGCCGTCCATCCAAGGGATGCGTGGCGCGAGATCTAGTCACGTCGGTTTTTTGGCAGTCGTGAGTTCAGGGGGTGAAGGTTTTATGTCGTTGTATATTCCGAAACCCAGAAGCGTCGATGGCGCCCAAAGTCGGGCCTGTAGTATCGAGGGGCAGTCTCGGTTGTCCATCCATAGGAGACACCTGGTGCGCGATTAGGCTCCTCGCCATTTCGCCCATCGTGATTTCAAGAAGTAAGGATCAGCCCGTGGTCACCTGGGAAATAAAAGAGTTGCGCAAAGGGGGCCAAAGTTGTCGGGTCCATTCACCGAAAGGTTCATCGCGTTCTTCGGGTGTCATTTGATCCGACCTCAAGCCTGGTTTTCGCTTGAAGTAAATGAAGGTAAGGAAGAGTGGTTGAAACCTCTCTTCATGCATTAAGTGCAAGATATGGAGGTTTCGGCAGACAGTCTGCCCAATACGGTCCTGTACACTGATTTTCTCCAAAAGGTCATGGTCAGTCCTCATCTGACCAAAAACAAGTTCGCATGTGCCATGTTGGCCTTTAATTTTGTTGTTATCTCCCGTGCAGGAGCCATGCGCAGTTAAGGCGACGTCTGACGAAAGTTACCCAACCAAATTCGGCCGAGGGGACACCAAGTCTTGGGTGCACGATCGGCCAGAGTCTGCATGTGCAGACTGTCAGAAGACATGTAGATGCAATGTTTTTAATGCAGCATCTTATTTTTTCTTCTGTTGTTGTTTTGGAGTATATGTAGGCGTTTTCGCCATTTTTGGAATTATCGATGGTTGAGAGAGGCTTCCGGTTGTAAATATTTAATGAAGCACTGTTATTTCTGGTTATGTATGGACTCTTGAGACTTCTTGCCTTATGAATGTCAGTTTCTTTCACGTCTTTGTTCAACTGTGTTAGAGCAACTCGGAATTGGAGAATCCAGTCGAGTTGTAACTGTTATAGCATGATGTAGAATTTGATCACTGTGACAGTCACATTGTCTCTGATCAGTCCTTGTGATTTTCCCTAACACTGAAACGACTTGGAATTGGAGAATCCAGTCAAGCCCCCCTTTCAGTTTCTCGAAGCCCTGAACTAGAGGATCTCTCCTTCAGAGTTTTTCTTCTGCAAATTACTAAAAGTCTGTTGCCCGAAGTAGTTTGTCCACTCTTCTTATCAAATCTTCCACCTGTTCATCTTTTAATCAACCCGCTCACTGAAGTTAGATCAAGACCTCCTTTGTTGCTTACATGCCAGACCCAGTCTCTGAGTTAGAGTGACATATCCCCGAGTCTCTGTCCATTTGATCACCCATTAAAAACTACCGTGACATAAAACTGATGGGCGTCGGGCTCTTCTCCTGCAAGCAATCCAAGAGTGACTTATGTCACCAACATTTCTTGCACCGTTGTCGGGGACGAAATTGAAGATTTTCCCTGGGAAGAACAAAATCAAATCCCTTAAATATTTCTACTGTGCACCTGGCGACTCCACTGTGGTGACTCCATGGTTTCCACATCACTGTTTCAGTTGTGGCTACTATTAGCACACCTGAAAGCTGACCCTAAGGAGCTTTCTCGAGAAGGTTTCAGTAGCTGCTTTCTCAGCCTGAGAAGCTTCCTGGGGTAACAACAACATTAGGATCTGGCCTTTGATGGTGAACAAGGACCAGACACATTTGAAGATGCACATCTTTCACCTGGCGAATCCATGATTCGAGGATCGATTGGCGACTCCACTGGTTCGGATGGAGAATATCTTGGCTCGCAGGTTTGCTCCTTTTGATTTTTCTGCTATTCCCGATTTTCCTAACGTTGTCCCCTCTCCGAATGAATGGGGCGATTATTTTCCCAGATTTGGAAAATGTGAAGGGGACAACCCTGCTCAGCACCTCAGCGAGTTTCATGAACTCATGCGTCAGTGGGAGATACATCATGAGGATGTATTACTGAAGATGTTCATGTTCTCGTTAGCAGGGGATGCCCATAAATGGTATCATTCTTTACCCCCTGCTAGCATTTCTTCACTCAGTGAATTCCATGCAGCCTTCACTGCCTATTGTCAGGAGCTTTATCCCTCTGAGTTGATTTTTCATAGCTGTTGTGAGGGATACTACAAAAAATGTATACAAGATAGAGTTGTCTCTTATGTAGGCTATGAGGATGATCCTAATGACCTGGATCAGAATGCAGTCATTTCTCCTACCCATTCGTCTGTTTCGGGCGAAGTTATGGAGCTGGTAAAATCTATCACTGCCAGACTTGACAGGTGGGAAGTTGAACAATGTGTTGAGGATTTCCCATCCTTTGAAGTAGAGGCCCTTAGCAGCTCTACTGAGGGTGATTATGAAAAAAGCTTTCCCACGGGTCCTGTTTATGGTCATTATGAATCTGACCCATGGGAGAGCCAAGAAGAAGAAATCCTCCCAGATATGATTATGTCTGATGAAGACTGTGATGATGGGGGTTGTAAGGATAGAAGACTGGGGGAACAATATGCTCTAAGTGAACTGATAGAACAGGCGAAATCTCTCACTTCCCAACATGCAAGGTTGGAATCTGAAGGCAACGAAGAGAATTTTCCAGTCTTCAAGGCAGATGATTTGAGCATCTCTTTTGAAGAAATTATTGAATATTTTTGGGATGCATCAGCATCTGCCCCCGATGAGCTTGCTGTCTCAGATCAAAACGATGAAGAGGTAGTTGTGGAAGAGGATTGTTCTCTTTTCCTTCACAATATTTCCCATGATGTGTTTACATTTGGGATCGAAATGGAGGAGCGGGGGATAGTTCCATTTCTGCAAGTTGGAGAAGCTCTTTCCCCCCCCAACTTTGATGATTATTTGGAAGAGGAGCAGCAGAACCCCACACCACCTTTTGCTTATCAGAGTAGCTAGACCACCTATGACATTTACGAATCAAAGTCTGAGCTCAATATGCTGGATTTCCAGGAGCAAGTCGCAGAACCTTGTCCTCTGCTCACTAAGGAAAATCATCATGAGGAAATCGACCATCTCAGTCTTTCAGGAGATGTTGAGCAGTACGAGGAAGAGTAGAATTTACCTGGGGAGGTTGTTTATGATGAATACGAATCCGACCTGGGGGAGAGACAAGAAGAAGAGGAAAAGGAACCAGAGGAACAGCTGAGCACATATTTCATTCCAGAGCCAGTCAGCAAGCATCTACAGCCTGAGATCAGTGAGCCTACGTCAGTTGTCCACTCACATGTTCTTATCAAATATATTCAACCACATGTGAGCAACTCTGTAGAAGAGGAAGCTGTCTCTCACCAATTTTCCGAGATTCGCCACTCATTCTATGACCTTGTCGGTGAATACATGGAGTGGCATGTCCTTTATGCCTTGGAGCCGCCCTATTCCATATCAACTTCACCCTATGAGAAGAAGTTGAAGAGTGTAGTCGTTCTACTGTCACGGTTACACCATCTTCTAGTGATCATCGACAAAAAGAAAGAGCTTCCCTTCAGGAAGTTTCTTGATTGGCTATGGTGGAAGTCTGCTTTCACCTAGCCCCATGTAAAGTGTTTTATTAGTTTAGGATTGTATATAAATAAGCTCCTTTGAGCATGTATTTTTATTTTGTTGCTTTTATTTTCTGGCCTATATTTTCAGCAGCGCGATGTTTTGAGCATGACTCCATAGCCCAACAGCAAGGCACTGAAGCTGCGGAATGAGTTCTTAGAGCATCACAGGGATGACTCTATCCCCCATGGAGCCTAATGTTAGCGACATTTCTTGTCCTAGGCACAAGAGTATTCGGGTCTGCAAGTTGCATGAGGAGCACCCAAGCACAGCGAACAGAAGAAGTCCTTTTCGGACTTAAAATCAAGCGAGCGGGCAAAATTATAGTGTCAATGATATGGATCCATCCATATGAGCATATCAACGGGTGGCGGGAAATCGCGGATAGAAAGTGTTTGCACCCAATTCGTCACTAGGTGAGCAAATAAAAGGTACTTACATGCCCAGTTGGGCTCTGCTAGGCATGACAGCTATAAAAGGAAAGGGTTAGGGAAAACAAAACAAAACAATAAACAATAATTAAACTAAAACTAATTAAAACTATGAGCATATGAAGGAAATGAAAAATAAATACAAATGGACCAATATCACCAATGTATAAGCTGATCTATTGATGAAATCCAAAGGCACAATGAAGAAAGGGGACTTGGGTCCCTTCTT
>ML784994.1:67336-91186 GCA_009831015.1 Picea engelmannii
CCTTCAATTTTTTGGTCACTTGGTATAGTTTTTGACCCTTTTGCAATGCTGTGGAATTAATCCTGTGCCATGAATGACTTCAGTCCTGTTTTGACGATGCGGAGTTCTTGTCGCCATGTGCGGACGAAATTTCAGTGATAACATAAAGGTGCACCGAAGATAACGCAATGGATGGCACCCATATTGTATGCAGGGAAGAGTAACAGTCGTCCATCCGAGGGACGAGTGGCGTGAGATCCAGTCGCGTCGGTTTTTCGGTAGTCGCGATTTCAGGGGGTGAAGGTTTTATGTTGTTGTATATTCTGAAACCCCGAACCCCGAAGCATAGATGGTGCCCAAAGTCGGGCCCGCAGTATCAAGGAGAAGTCTCGGCCGTCCATCCATAGGAGACACCTGGCGTGCGATTAGGCTCCTCGCCATTTCGCCCATTGCGATTTCAAGAAGTAAGGATCAGCTCGTGGTCACCTGGGAAATAAAAGAGTTGCACAAAGGGGGCCAAAGGCATCGGGTCCATTCGCCAAAAGGTTCATCGCATTCTCCGAGTGTCATTTGATCCGACCTCAAGCCTGGTTTTCGCTTGAAGTAAATGAAGGTAAGGAAGAGTGGTTGAAACCTCTCTTCATGCATTAAGTGCAAGATATGGAGGTTCCGGAAAACAGTCTGCCCGATACGGTCCTGTACACTGATTTTCTCCAAAAGGTCATGGTCGGTCCTCATCTGACCAGAAAAAAGTCTGTGCATGCCATGTTGGCCTTTAATGTTGCTGCTATCCCCCGTGCAGGAGCCATGCGCAGTTAAGGCGGCGTCTGACGAAAGTTACCCGACCAAATTCGACCGAGGGGACACCAAGTCTTGGGTGCACGATCGGCCAGAGTCTGGATGCGCAGACTGTCAGAAGACATGCAGACACAATGTTTTTAATGCAGCGTCTTGTTTTTGCTTCTTTTGTTGTTTTGGAGTATATGTAGGCGTTTTCGCCATTTTTGGAATTATCGATGGTTGAGAGAGGCTCCCGGTTGTAAAGATTTAATGAAGCACTGTTATTTCTGGTTATGTATGGACTCTTGAGACTTCTTGCCTTATGAATGTCAGTTGCTTTCACGTCTTTGTTCAACTGTGTTAGAGCAGCTCGGAATTGGAGAATCCAGTCGAGTTGTAACTGTTATAGGATGATGTAGAATTTGATCACTGTGACAGTCACATTGTCTCTGATCAGTCCTTGTGATTTTCCCTAACACTGAAACGACTTGGAATTGGAGAATCCAGTCAAGCCCCCCTTTTAGTTTCTCGAAGCCCTAAACCAGAGGATCTCGCCTTCAGAGTTTTTCGTCTGCAAATTACTGAAAGCCTGTTGCCTGAAGTAGTTTGTCCACTCTCCTTATCAAGTCTTCCACCTGTTCATCTTTAAATCAACCCATTGACTGAAGTTAGATCAAGACCTCCTTTGTTGCTTACATGCCAGACCCAGTCTTTGAGTTAGAGTGACATCTCCCCGAGTCTCTGTCCATTTGATCACCCATTAAAAACTACCATGACATAAAATTGATGGGCGTCGGGCTCTGCTCCTGCAAGCAATCCAGGAGTGACTTCCATCGCCAACACCCTCATCCAAGTAATCAGGGGTGGTGGTAAGGAAAACTTTGTGTGGAGCTTATCCCAATAGCAATTGTTCAATGATTTGAAGTAGCACTTGTGTTCATCCCCAATGCTTTCATTACCTAACCTGCAACAACCCTTTGAGATCTAGATAAATGCTTCAGACTATGTTATGGGTGTAGTTCTCTCTCATCATGACCACCATGTGTCCTATCATACTGAGACACTATCAGGTGTCATCCCTAAGTACCCTACTTACAAAAGATAAATGCACTCCATTGTGCAAGATACATTTCATCATAAGACGCTATAGTTCATGTAGAAAAAAGGAAAATTGCAACCAAGATTTCCAGATTACGGAGCTTCATTTAGAAAGTTGCATCAACAAGCTCCATTTTAAGTGTCACAAAAATTGTTTTCTTTATTGATTAAATTGCAGCACGAGACAACCCAAATACATTACACAATTGTGAATTTTTGTTACCCGGTCACCTATTTACTATTTATCTAATAAACAAACTCCAGAAACGGATGCTAAAGGTTAGAATACGACAAAAACAAGTGAAGATAAAGGTTGATGGTAATTCGTGAAACTTCACGGTCGAGTGATACATACCTTGTTTTGTTCATTACCAAAATATAATATATGAAATAAAACATGAATGCCATCGATTACTAGCTATATATAAGCAAAAGGAATACCAACCTATTGAAATTTGATCAACGGGTTTTTAGAAACAACGGAAATAGGCTTGTCAAATAATGATATCTCCCATCAAATATTTTTATCTTACTTTATGAAGAAAGTAAAGGTGGTTCATCCAGTTCATAAAATGACCCTAACTGTTACCCGATTGGAACCACCCATCTAATCAAATAAAGAAGAAGCAAATTGTCTGTCCAAGAAGAGGAAAACTGTGAGAGGGAAAGGTATGCTTGGAACCGTGTGAAGTTAATTTTCTTTCTCTATTTTTTTTTTTTAAGAGGTTGATGGAATTGTTGATAACAGGGAGTGTTTTATAAGTAGAAGAAAGGAGAAAAGTAGAATCAAGTTTGGATTGTGTTTCTTCGGTAATGTGTTTATTTGTTTAAGTTTGTTGTAATTTTAGTGTGATTCTTCAGCACTAATCAGTTTCTCTTATTCTCTTATGAAGATGGTTTCTTGAGTTTCATCCACATTGTTCTGTTAAAAATTCAAATTGATTTCTCTTCTTTGTATTCTTCTGAACTTGATTATTCATTTGTATGATGTTATTCATTTGTATGATGTCATCATGGATAATTAAAGACCAGAACTCTAGTCCAAGTTCTTGTAGAAACTTCAAAGTTTCATTAAATCTATTAAAGACTCTAGATTACTTTTTTTTTTTCTAAGTTTCATTTTTCTTCATTTCATTTAAGCAATATTCAAAAAATATAAAATACAACCACATGAATTCATTCACATTTGTAACCTTATGTATATAATTTTTTAATTTTTTCTTCTTATTAATTTAATCTTTCTTTTAAACTAATTGTAACATTAGAAGAAAAATATAAAAAAATCAAAACATTACTAACATTTTCTTTACTTTTTACATTTCAATGCATTTTTTTTATTCATTTTTCTAATTTTAACTTTTTTAACATTTATATTTTTTTAATAATTTAATGTTTGTTTCTTTTTAAAAGTTATTCCCACATTCACTAAACATTAAAACACATAAAAGATTCATTTCAATATCTTTAGGGTTATGTAAATAAACAAAGTTTTTGACATCAATTTTGGGTACTTTTATTTTAGTTAATTACTAATTTTTCTTAAAACAAAATAAAATTATTAAAAATAATTATGGTTTCATTTATACTTTGAAGTTTTATGTACATATCGTACTAATTTAATTTAGTTATTTAACATTATTTCCTAACATACTATACATATATTACTAATGTCATGTTAACTTAGTTTGATTTATTTAAACAAAATACATAAATTAATAAATTCAAAAAGCATGGAATAATTGTTTCGCACTTTTGTTAAGATACATTAATTCAACTATCCTTTTAATCATTGTATTTTATTTAATTTGCATTTCACTCTTATAGAAATATAAAGTAATAAAATAATCATGTATATTAGGGTTTTTATTCTTTAGATAAGGGTCTAATGTGTTTATCTCTAGGCTATAAAATAGGGTAACATTCCTGACTCTTCTTAGTTTAGTTGACCAAGAGGTTGAGATGTTGATGTTGGGATCTCTCTAGTCCCTCAACATCAACATATTTTGGTGGCCATATTAGGGAGGACCGTGCAATGGTTTTTCTCCAGTTTTGATTTAATTTTCATCTTTGTTTCAACCAACACTGCATCAAGCATAAGTCAGATTTAGATTTGATTACCAATCTATCTATGGTTTAGTTTCTGATTTTTAAAGGTTACCAATGGGAGTCTTCTCTCGATCATGTCAATATTTTTTTTTGATTCTGTCAATTTGTTGGGGTTCGAGATGATTACACTTCTTTTGATATTTTTCCTCTTACTCTTCGTGGTCAAGTGAGATATTGGTATAGGTCTATATCACCAAATCCTAATTTGGTGGGAGAAGAAATTTTTAAAAATATCATTTCTGATTTTCCTTCTCCACTGAACCCTCCTCAATGTGATTTTTATGATGGTCCTAATGCCCAATCAACTTGTAGATTTTTCATAGAATCCAAGTAGGCTTACCATGAAAACCCTTACCCCTTCCTGAATGGTTAAGAGGATAATCTTACATCTCATGATATTTTATCAAGAAATTTAGAGGCTTGTAATGAGTCTTTCTCTTTTCAATTTGTTCATGTCATCCCTCATCATGAAACTTTATTTGATGCCTTTACTTTTGATGATATTCTTTTCAAAAATCATTATGAGCAAGATCATGTTTTATCTGATGAAACACTCTTAGAATATGAATCCCATGAGGAAAATAATCTTGACTTACATGACACTTCTCTTGATATCCTTCTTCCTAACGGTCATTCCAAATAAAGTGAGAAAGAGGATTCAGGGGATGATGTATGTTCATGTGATTTTTGTTTTGAAGAAATGGTAGAAGATCTTTTTTGCTAATACATGTCAAGTCGAAAATATTGTTTGGCCAAACAAATGTGTCAATAAATAATGTTAAGAACTTGAATAGATGTACAAATATAATCACCACAAATATTGAATACACAATAGATCCACAAAACAAGATAGAGAAAACCACCACTTTATTATATCAAAACCCTTGAGGTAGGGAAACACCATACAATATATCCTATTATGGAAGGGATCCTCTCTTGCTCACTTGCCTCTTCGAGGGGGCATCCTCCTATTGAGCTATCGCTCCACAATACAATATTTCTCTTCATATCTCATTACATTGCTTGAACCCCTTTATATAGTGCTACCATCACCTAAGAACATTCTAGAGGAGGAATCTTCTAGAAGTAGAACCTTCTAAAAAGTCATCTTACATTTATTATATCTAACTACCCATTTATTATATCTAACTACAATAGTGGGCCTTATTTAATAATATAGTGGACCTAGTCCACTTTACATTGAATGACCAGCCCTTCCCCCCCCCAACTACCTCTCTAGCTACCTTACATTCCATCCCCTTTATGAACGTGTTGTCATCAACGCTTGATGTACAACCATATACCAAGGTCCCATGGATAATTGTGGACCATAATGCTGGAGAAGACTAGAGAACCAAGGTCCCATGTAGAAAGGAAAGCCACCATGCTGAACTAGTCCAACCACCATTGTAAGCCCGGGTCCCATGTCCAAGTACTTATGTGAACTCCCCGTGGAAGATTTTGGAACCCAATAACCAACTCAAAATGATGCTCCAAAGGGTGACACATGTCATATGGTACCATTGTAGAATATGCAGAATGGAAACTGGTAATAATCATTGACTCTTGATTTGTCACATTGATGCTCTCTACAGAAGGTGGATTAGAGTCATCAAATAAAATATGAAAGTGGTTGTCATCCCAGAAATGACAACTATCCATATACCAATCATCACAATCGGCCTCAAAATCATACCAAGCATATATTTCTTGATTATATGCATCCCTGATGTCCGCCATAAGAAATCTCTCCTACATTATATCTAATAAATCTTGAATACTACGAAAACTATCATTGAGACCATCTGCAAGGTCATGCAATCTAACATCCAATGTGTCATACAATTGGGATTCGAATGCTTCAGTAATTTGTAGAACTTCTTTGAGGGCTTGAGAGGAAATAGCCATCTGAGCACCCTATGAACTCTTCGGTCTCACATCCGTCATGAAAAAACCCAAAAATTAGAACAATAAGTTAGGAAAGAAAATCGCGGTTTTTTTTGAAAAAACCCTAAAAAATAGTTAAATTTAAAATGCTAATAACTTTACTTCCCGGACTCCGTTTCGGTTGATTTTTTTTTTAAATTGGGTGAAATTGTGAGAGGAACTCATCTATGTAATTTTATTTTTTTTGGAAAATTAGGCCTTTAGTTTCTACATAAAAAAATAAAAAAATCGTGTCACCGTCCGTGGAAAAAATTCTGAAAATTTGCAGATTTTAAAACTTCAATATCTTGACTTCCCGGACTCTGTTCCAGGCGATTTGTTTTTTTAACTTGGGTTTTTTTCTTAGAGGAACTCATATATACAACCCATTTCTACAAATTTTGCACATAAATATACTGAAACTTTCCAGAATGTCACGACCCTCCTTTTTTTCTCCGCAAAAAAATCTGCAAAAATAAAAAATATTTGCCTACAATGTTTACCAAGGAAAATGCTCTGATACCACTTGTTAAGAACCAAATACTTGCATAAATAAACACCACAAATATTTAGAGAACAATATAGAAAAATCACTACTTTATTATTACCAAAACCCTTGAGGTAGGGAAACACCATACAATAGATCATATTATGGAAGGGATACTCTCCTGCTCACTTGCCTCTTCGAGGGGGCATCCTCCTATTGAGATACCGCTCCACAATACAATATTTATCTTCATATCCCATTACATTGCTTGAACCCCTTTATATAGTTCTACCATCACCTAAGAATATTCTAGAAGATGAATCTTCTAGAAGTGGAACCTTCTAAGAAGTCATCTTACATTTATTATATCTAACTACCATAGTGGGCCTTATTTAATAATATAGTGGACCTAGTCCACCTTACATTGAATGACCTCCACTATTATCACTATGGGCCCTCTGGCCCCCCCAGTACCTCTCTAACTACCTTACAAATAAATCCAAATCGAACATCAATGCTTTGATAATGGACATGATATACAAAACCTGGCTCTTTGTTTTGATGATGATTTTACCAATCAAACAATTTCATCCATCCCAAATCCTATCATTCTTGAACCTGATGGATGAATCCCACCACAAGATCATAGTTTGCCTCAAATATTTCATTCATGTGCATGAAAATAAAAAGTTGATTATACAAAGGAATGTGCTTTTGACCTTTATAGTCCCCTTTATGATAAAGCATGTTATGATGATATAACTGATGAATGGTCAAGTCAAACTCATGGATACTCTTTTGATACACTAAATGGTTTTTTTAATCAAGGTCTTGAAATACATAATGCTTGATCAAACCCACTATTCCAATTAGAAAAATCCAGTCATCTCGACATTGATATCCATCCTGATATGTGCACATTTACCTTCAAAGACGATGATGAGTTCAAGTGTATTTTTATGTTTTAAAATCCCTTATATGAATCTTCTTTGCATCATTATGACCCTATTACTGATAGGAAGATTCCTAAAAATAGCATTAATATTTTTATGAGTGCATTGATCATAACTTTGATATACAAACCTTGAACCCTAAACCTGATGGTTTTTTATTCAATTGATACTTTCAGTATTAAATGCAAAGGTTATTTTGTTGGTTGGCACATATTGAAGGATGGTAATTGTTTTTTTTGGGTCTTGATAGGATTTTCTCTTTTTCTACATGCATTTGTTGGTTGGCATGCCGGCAATCCTTCCATGCATAAATTTTTCAAAGTCATAAGACATGTATGAAAAACAGATGATGATTTCCTTTACGTTGAATGTCATCCTACATGAGTCCAATTTAATGCTCTTATTTTTCTCTATATATAAATATATATATATATATATATATATATATATATATATATATATATATATATATATATATATAATGTAAATAAATAAGAAAAAAAAAATTAGATTAGGTTTTGGTTTGTTTCAATTTAATTTTCTTTCTTTCCTCGTTTTTATTTTTCTTACAATTTTTCTTTGCTTTCTTTCTTTTTCACCTTATGATTTGATGGTTGGGTTTAATGGAGAAATGGACACTGATTTTAAAGGTTATCTGTGTATTTGACTAACTAATTGACCTTTTTTGGGTGGACAACAGGCATGCAAATGAACTAAGTTACCTTCTCTATGGGTCAAAATTCCTCACTTTGTTACCCACATGCTCACTAAACGAGAAGTCATTTCTTACAATAGTCGATCAATCCATCCCAATCCTTCTTTCTTTCTTTTTCTCCATCTTTTCCATTTTAAGATAGCTCCAACATACACACCGTGGATGCTCAGTGTTATGCTTGGGTTTTTCCCTAACACATATTCATGACAGTTTACTCGTCATTCTAATCATTTTGTCAACATCTAAAGAGTTTTTTTTTTTTTCTATTATACACATGACCAAACCCTCTCATCTTTCCACTTTCCATAAATTACTCCACGAAGTCCCATTTCATGCATCACTTAACTTCCATTTTTACTCCCGCTATTGTATAATTCTACACACCCAAGTGTTTTGGTCTACTTCTCTTCTTGTTCATTTTATATTATAATTCTACACACCCAAGTGTTTTGGTCTACTTCTCTTCTTGTTCATTTTATATTATGATTGTTGTACAAATACGACCAAACCCCCTCATACATCCCACTTTCCATAAATTGCTCCATGAAGTCCCATTACATGTATCACTTAAATATATATATATATATATATATATATATATATATATATATATATTCCACTTACACACCACTGTAAGCAATGCACATCTATTTGTTGGTTGGCATTGTTGATTACATTTTTTGTCAACAGTACTTAGTAAGCAAAGTGTTGCCAAATTTCCGTTATTTCTATATTACTTTCAAGAAATTTTCCCCACTCTTAAAGTTGGCGCAATACACTCGACAACATTATTTTGAACATTGCCACAACATATGTTAAATCCATCATATTTTGAACATTGCCACAACATATGTTGGACCCTTATATATCACACTTCTTGTCTTAGGCCTCTCTTTTCTAATTATCACATTACTTCATAAATGTTATGCCTTATGCCTTATTTTTAATGTTATTCCGTAAGTTACCCATTATTCAAAAATAAATATATTATCCTATATTTATTATGTTTATTCTCTTTAAAACTATATCATTGTATACCCACCATATTTCACTTTTTCAAGATATTCCTCATGTGTCTCTTTTAATATTTTAGTTATGCCATAAGGCTAGACCAAGTTTTTTTTCTTGGAGTTATGATATTGATATTTCCTATGTCATGAAAAAATCAAAGATATATTATTATATAATGTAGATCATGATATTTTCCACATAAATAATTTATTTAAAAATCAAAATTTGGCTCTTACCTTGTCCTATACAAAGTCATATGCTCTTATGCCAGGTGCACCTATCCAAGCTAGTTTTATATTGAAAGAAGAGTTGCCACCTCTCATTTGTCTTTGGTTTTAAATGCTCTAACCGTCTCTATTAAAAACAAGCATAAAACAAGGCAAGCAAAAATAAATACCATGGTCATTTCTCCATCAACTCTGAGCACATGATATGCACAAGGAAAGTCATGGTAATTTTCTGGAAGATGAGGTGGGATTTGGGAACCCTAGGTGGGATTTCATAGCAGGAGAAATTCACTGAGGACGGTTCCATTACAGAGTATGCCTGTGGTATAGTTTCGAAGAAATTGTATCCAAGTTTCAGCACATGCTCGATATCTTTGAAGTTACATCTAGCGTTTGATTATCGAAGAAATTGTATTGAGATTTCTTATTGCAGTCACGAACAAATGCATGCTCAATGTGTCTCTGAGAGCTTTTCTCCGATCACAGGCCTAGTTGTTACCTTCTGTCATACTTGGCTTAGAAGTGTTGGACAATCTGAAGATTCTGAACTATTGGAGATTGTAGATGATAACATATAATTGCCAACGCCCTTCATTAAGAGGATTGAAACAACTAATTCTTGATTCATATACAATGTTTTATACCACAGGAAAGCTTTCGCTATATTGAAAACATTGTATACAATATAAAAAACACAGATCAGAGGAGCTAGTAAACCTTCAGAAGGATATCACATCAGAATTGAATGACTTTATTGACAGAAACTGTTGAGTTAGTGTTCGACTCCATTATGCCTCTCGCAAGTACATCTGGTGATCTTCGAGAGAGCATGATGTCCCTAGTTTTCTTTGTGCGCATAGCCCACAGAGATTTTCTTTCACTATGGTGATGCTTCTTAAAAATCTAGAAAAGACAACGTATACAAACAGAGTTTAGAACACTTCTTCCCTTTCATCTGGCGTGATTGCACAGATGATATCCGATGTTCATGTTCAAGTTCTCATCAAATGGATACACACAGGGTGCTCAAAAGGAAATTATTGGGATGAAACCTGCCTCTTTCAAGTTTCATATATGAGTTTCCCTAGAATTACCTGTGCCAACCAAGATTTCTAGATTACCGAGGTTCATTTAGACAGTTGTGTCAACAAGTTCCATTTGAAGGGTCGCCAAAACTGTTTGCTTTACTGATTAAACTGCAGCACCAGAAAACTCAAATACATTACAGAATCATGAATTTTTGTAATGGCAATTCGTGAAACTTCAGGGTCCGGCGATACATACCTTGTTCTGTGCATTACCACAATATAATATATGAAATCAAACATGAATGTCATCAATTACTAGCTAAATCTCTAAAAAGAAAAGGAAGACAGACTTATTAAAATTTGATCCATGGGCTTCTAGAAACAACAGAAATAGCCGTTTCAAATAGTGATATTTACCAACAAATATATTTATCTTACTTTATGAAGAAAATATAGGTGGTTCATCCAGTTCGCTTCAGTTCATAAAACGACCCTAACTGTTAACTGATTGAAACCACCCATTTGATGACATAAAAGAAGCAGCAAACAGTCTGATCAAGAAGAGGATAAATGAGAGGGAGAGGTATGCTTGGAGCATTGTGAAGTTAATTTTCTTTCTCATACATTTATATTCTATTTTTTTTAGTGTTTTGTAAGTAACAAAGTATCATCAAGTTTGGATTGTGTTTTTTTATAATGTATTTGTTTGTTTCCTTGAGTTTCAGTTGCATTGTTTTATTAAAAATCCAACTTGATTTTGTCTTCTTCTAAGCTTGATTATTCATTTGTACGATGTCATCCTGAATAATTAAAGACCACAACTCTGATCAAATTTTTCACAAATCATTAAATTATAAAAATATTTAAGGTTTTACTTAAATAAAAACATTACTTTCTTTTATGTTCTAAGTTTCACTTTTCTTCATTTCATTTAAACGATATTCGCAAAACACAAAAATACAACCACATGAATTCATTCTTTACACCAAAAAAAAATCAAAGCAATACTAACATGTTCTTCCCTTTTTACATTTCATTGTGGTTACTTTTTATTCATTTTTCTAATTTTAAATTTTTCAAACATTTATGTTTTTTTGATAGTTTAATTTTTTGGGTTTTGTAAATAAACAAAGTTTTTGACATCAATTTTGTTTTGTGGTACTTTTATTTTAGTTAAAGCAAAAGTAAAAAATAAATAAATAAATAAATTATTAGGGTTTCATTTATACATATATTGTACATACATTACTAATTTCATATTAATTTAGTTTGATTTATTTAAACAAAATACAAAAAATATATAAAGTTTGAAAATACAAAAAAAAATTAAATATTATAAATAATTGAAAAATTAATAAATTCAAAATAAAAGTTTCACAGTTTTGTTAAGACGGACTAATTCAACTATCCTTTCAAGCTTTGTACTTTATTTAAATGTGTTCACCTCTAGGCTATAAAATAGGGTAACATTCCCGAATCTTCAATACTCACCACGAGTCGGATTTAGCACAAATTTCTTCATCTTCAATACTCACTAGGAGTCGGATTTAGCATAAATTTTTTCATCTCATCAAGGAACTTGACGCAATGGAGACCATTGCTTCCTAAGGGGGGGATAATTATCCAGGTGGAAATTGGTAGCCACCCACTTATTCCACTGGCTCAAATTGCAATTATTTATTTTGGCAGTTTTTCTACAATTTTTCGGGTCCCAAACTTTCGAGATCGTTTTGAGGCCCTAAATGACATTTTTTTGGTTCAACGGTGCCTAGATAATAGTAAAAGGAAAATTTGAGGATGAACAGAATGTGTTTACCTCAGATATCTCATTTCTATGAGGTATCAAGTGCCCCAAACAAAGTTCGTATGCAAAAGTTACGTCCTCGGGAAGTTGATATATCAACTACATCCCATCAGGGCCGACAAACCTTTTGGTGATTTATCTCTTGGGGTTAGGGATTTGTATGTTTAGGGTTTTATCATTTTTTATTTATATTAAAAAGGCCTTTAGAGCCTCATTGTAATCACCTTCTTGCGAATGAACATAGCCAACACATCTCTTCTCATAGATAAGCTACCACCATTCTAGCTAGCTTGTGTGCTTTTCCATTTTAAAGTCTTTTGTATTTCACACATTCATTAATATAATCTGAGCTTTACTATATTATTATGTTCCTTATCATATATATGTGTATTTTTTTGTTAGATCTATGTTATATTTCTTCCTTCATATCCTTCCCAAAATAATCTAGATTAGTGGTATTAGAGCAGTATATTCCTTGTCATTCTTAGTGCATGTCCCCAACAAGGTCAAGGTATAGAGATTTGGGTCACGAAATTTTTTCTCTTGAGGAAAACCGCTCTCACCCAATCAAGAAACCTCCCATGGCGGAAGAAAAGAGGGACGACGAGACAGTATATCCTTTCAAACTATTGCTTGAGGAAGCCCTCGCATGACAAAGGAATGAGATGATAGATAATTTTTCTCAGATCCTTCGACGACTGCTGACAACAATGGAGGAACCTTCAACCAACAGTCACTTTGGATGTGTGACACTCTCCAAGGTATAAGTTAACATTGATATTCCTTTATTTGAAGGCCAGATAGATGTCGAAGCTTTTGAAAAATGGTTAAATCTGCTAGAGGGTTATTTCTATGTCCACAATTTTTCCAACAGTGAAAATATCACCTTTACGCTCCTTAAGGCCCTTCCCCATGTCAGATATTGGTGGGATACTTACTGTGAGTGACATGCCAAGGATGAGTCTACAATGTTTGTGCCACGACCCACTTGGGTGTCTTTTGTTGATGCCCTCAAGGAACAATACCCTGTTGGAAGTTATGATGACCAGTACATGAGATGGACCACACTTCGCC
Source organism: Picea engelmannii (assembly GCA_009831015.1). NCBI lineage: Eukaryota > Viridiplantae > Streptophyta > Pinopsida > Pinales > Pinaceae > Picea > Picea engelmannii. The sequence continues at coordinate 80,525 of ML784994.1, forward strand.
AAGAGAGGGGCCAAACAGTACTGGAGTTTACAAATACTTTCCATACCTTACACACCAAGTTGGGTATCAAAGACTTTGAGTGGCATCTGTTCCTAAAATATTGTGGGGCTCTACACAGGTACACCCAAAAAAAATGGATTTTCTAGACATCTCATCATTGGGAATTGCTTATTGATATGCTGTCAAAATTGAGGAGAAATTTAAGAAGTAGAACAAGCGGGAGTTTTGATCTGAAAATTTGCAACAGCCAAAGTATGCTAAGGGTGGCCCTAACTCCCACGACAAAGCATAGAGCAAGGATGGTTAGCTCCAGGATATCCATCCCAAGCCACCAACAAAGAAGGGTAATGGGAAGTCGAAGAAGGACACTGGAAAATGGTGTCAGTTCCACAAAATCCCTTGGCACAATACTGATGAATGTCGCTCCAAAAATTCATTATTGGCTAATACAAAAGCCTCAAGGTCATATGTTGACTTAAAATATGATTCAGAACCAAAAAAGGGAAGACATATCATTGATGTAGAACCCAATGTAACCATCGCTACTGCAAAATTCCATCTAGAGGAACCGGAGGAGCCTGAAGAAGGGTAGTGCCTCTTACACTCACAGATGTGGGTGAAGGGGACCCCTCTCCATTTCATTTTTGATAGCGGTATCCAGAAGAACCTGATCTCAGCAGAGGTTTTCAATAGTTTGAACCTAACAATGACATTGCATCCTAATCCATACATAATCAATTAGTTCAACTAGGGATGGGACATCTACATTAGACAACAATGTTGTCTAGACTACGACATCAAACCCTTCAAAGATGAGGTATTATGTGATGTTGCTCCCATTGAAGTTTGTGATATTTTTTTAGGTAAACCATATATGTGTAAGCTTCATGTTGTTTATGAATCTAGGCCATGTAGGGTCATTTTTACTTTAGGATATCAATTCTACAGGTTATTGAACGCAGTCCCAAATGTTGCGGTCTCTTTGATCTCTGAGAAGTAGTGCAGAAAGGTGGTCTCTTAGACTAGGATATTTATCTTTTGCATGGTTCGATCGGAAGGTGAACGAAAGGTCACTGCAACTTCCAAAAATTATGTATAGGGTCTCTTTGCACAACAACGATAAGTGGATAGTATAGTAGAGGAGTACAAAGTCATATTCTCCTCGCCTACCGGTGTGCCTATGCACTGTCAGGTAAAGAACTCATTTGATCTGACACCCAATGCTCCTCTTCCCAACGGCCCTGTATACAGGCGTTCTGTTTGGGAGAATTAATAAATTAAATGCCAGATCCAAGAGCTAATTATGAAGGGCCACATCAAACCAATCTCCTCACCTTGTGGGAGCCCAATTGTTATAGTATAGAAGAAGGACAGGACATGGTGAATTTGTATTGATTACATATCCATGAACAAGACCATAGTAAAGAAACAATACCCAATTCCCTAGATTGATGATCTTCTCAATCAGATCAAGGGATCCAATTAGTTTTTCAATAAGATTGATCTGAAGAGAGGCTACCACCAGGTGTCGATTGAGAAAACTAATGTGTGGAAGACAACTTTCAAGTTTAAATAAGGTCTCTTTAAGTCTTTTATCGTGCCTTTCAGCTTGACTAATGCCCCGACCGCATTCATGTGGATGATGGATAATATATTACAACCAGTCACAAAATCCTTTGTGGTCGTATATTTGGATGACATCCTCATATTTAGAAAAACTTGGGAGGAACATTTGCAGCATATTCAACAGGTCTTGGGAACCCTATGACAACACAAGTTATATACCAATTTGGAGAAGTGTTCCTTCGGCATATAGAGAATCAAATATTTCGTATATATCGTGGATGACTAGAGTGTGCATGTGGATCCAACTGAGAACCAATTCATTCACGATTGGCCAGACCCGAAGACAATGATCGAGCTCTGCAGCGTCTCGGGCCTCGCCAACTTCTATGACTAGTTTGTGTTGGGGTTCTCTCATATTGATTGGGCCCTAAGCCAAGTGACCAAGGGTGGAGTGAAGTCCAAGTTTGTGTATTTCATGCCCTAACAGAAAGCATTTGAGGATTTGAAATTCCACCTCTGCTCAGCACCAGTTAGGCTTATTCTACCAAACCTGCAACAACCATTTGAGATTAAGACAGATTCTTCAGGTTATGTTGTCGGTGTAGTCCTCACTCAGCATGGGAATCTGGTAACCTATCATAGTGAAACTCTATCTGATGTTGTTCGTCGATACCCCACCTATGATAAAGAGATGTACTCCATTGTGTAGGCATGTCAATAGTTGAAGCATTACATTTTAGGGAAGGAAACAATCATCCAAATTGATCACAAGCCTCTATAATTGATGCAGACACAAGGAAAATTACATAATTACCACCATCAGAATTGGTCCATGTACCTACAGTGATTCCACTTGCATATCAAGTACAAAATGGTATCACCAACCATGTTGCAGATTGCCTCAGTCGACCCCCGGTGCATCGTTAACCACAGTTCTTAACTCATGTGGATATGAGACATCAAGATGGCCAAAATTATACATTAATGACTCTGAATGTGTTTTTACCTATTAGACATTGAGCACAAGAAAACCAGTTCCACACTTTAATCTCCAGGATAGATTTTTATGCCATCTGAGCCATATTTGTGTTCCTCCAGGCAACCATGTAAATATGATCTAGGAATCTCATTATAGTCAGGAAGTGGAACATTTTGGTGTAGAGAATACAGTGGTAGTACTGCAAAATCATTTTATTGGCCAAATTTTCAACAAGATGTTCGCAAGTACATCAAATCTTGCACTTACTACACCATTGTCAAGATCTCCATCAAGAAACAAGGGTTATACACCCCTATGCCTACTTTGTATCGTCCTTTGGAGTCCATCTCCATGGACTAAATGTCCATTCTTCCTTCAACCAAGCATGGGAATGACTGTGTCTTCGTGGTCATCAATCGATTCTCTAAGATGGCAGTTTTGGAACCATGCAATGAGAGCATCACATCTGAGGCCACCGCCAAGATCTTCTTTAAACATGTTTGGGTTCATTTTAAGATCTCGTGAACTATTATCTTCGATCAAGACAGTAGGCTCCTGAGCACTTTTTGGTCCAGCCTATGGTCAATGATGGATACCAAGCATACCAAATCGACTTCCTTCCACCCACAAACTGATGGAAAAATAGAGGTCATAAATAAGATGATTGTCCATATCCTGAGGATGTACAATTCCAAACATCCACACACATGGGATGAAATCCTTCCTTATTTTCAACATAGCTACAACAGATCCCTCCACATCTCTATTGGCCACAACACTTTTCAGGTGTTCTTGGGGTTCCAACCATTGCCCCCCATTTGCATAGCTCTGCTCATTGCAATCACACAAAAAGGGTACTCCCATGCTCAGACAAAGACTTATTGGGCATAAAATTTGTTGAGTGCATCCAGCACACCCAAAAATAATTTCATGATATTGTGAAGAAATCCAATGCCAAGTATAAGCAGCACCAAGTTCAGCATTGAGTACCACATAAATTTTAGGTGGGAGATAAGGTGTGGTTGCATTTGTATAAAGAGTGTCTCATAGGACCCCATCAAAATATACACCCACTTAGATATGGGCCTTACACAATCACAAAGGATATAGGTGAGAATTATTTTCAATTTAGTATTCTTCCTTTCCTTGGTGTGAACTTGGTATTTAATGTGGAAATGCTCACACCATATTTTTGACCTCTCCTAGACACTTTGAACATGGCTAAGCAGTTGGCCCATAAAAAACTCAATCCCGACTGCATTGGCCATATGATAGTTGATTGGATAATGGAAACTAAGACAAAGGAAACCCACCAATAGACCATCCAACTCTATCGGGTCGTCAAAGCATAATAATTTCTTTATCAAAGAAAGTGGCTCACGAGGAGTCAAATCAGTAGAAGTTTACCCGTCCAATGGAGGAACTTGACGCAATGGATACCATTTCTTCCTAATGGGGGAGGAATGATACAGGTGGAATTTGGTGGCCACCCACCTAATCCACTGGTTCAAATTACAATTTTCCATTTTTTGCAGTTTTTCTACATTTTTTCAGGTCCCAAACTTCTGGGGCCGTTTTGAGGCCCTAAACAATGTTTTATTGGCTCAACAATGTGTAGAATCTACCCAAAGGAAAATTCTAGGAAAAACATAATGTGCTTTCCTCCATTATACCTTTCCGATGAGGTCATGAGCACCCCAAACGGATTTTGTATGAAAAATTTACGCCCTTGGGAAGTTGACGTATCAATTGCCCCCCATCATGGCCCACAAAATTTTTGGTGTTTCATCACCCCAGGTTACGGTTTTTTATATTTAGGGTTTTCTCATTTCTTATTTATGTTAAAAAGGAATTTGGAACCTCATTTTAATCAGCTTCTTGTGAATGAGCATAGCCGACACATCTCTTCTTATAAATAAGCTACCATCATTCTAGCTAGCTTGTGTGCTTTTTCATTTTACAATATTTTGTATTTCAGAAAGTCGTTAATAGAATATGAGATTTATCTTATTATTGTGATCATTTCCATATCTATGTGTATTTATTTGTTATATATTTGTTATATTTCTACCTTGATATTGTTCCCAAAGTAATCTGGATCTGTGGTATCAGATCAATATGCTCCTTATCGTTCTTAGTGCATGTCCCTGACAAGGTCAAGGTATAGAGAGTTGGGTCTCGAGCTTGTTTCTATTAAGGAAAACCACTCTCACCTTCCCAAGAAACCTCCCATGGCGAAAGAAAAGAGGGACAATGAGACAGGATATTCTTTCAAACTGTTGCTCAAGGAATCCCTCACGTAACAGAGGAACGAGATGATGGATAATTTCTCCCAAATCCTTCAACGCCTGTTGACCACAATGGAGGCACCTTCAACCAACAGTCACTTTGAAGGTTTGATTCCCTTCAAGGTACAAGTTAAATTTGATATTCCCTTATTTGAAGGCCATATAAATGTCGACGCTTTGTAAAAATGGTTAAATCTACTAGAGGGTTATTTTTTTGTCCACAATTTTTCCAACAATCAAAAGATCACCTTTGTGATCCTTAAGGCCCTTCCCCATGTTATAGAATGGTGGGATACTTACTATGAGAAACATTTTGAGGATGATTCTACAATTTTTCAACCAAGACCCACTTGGGAAGATTTTGTTGAAGCCTCAAGGAACAATATTCATGTTGGGAGTTATGATGACCAGTACACGAGATGGACCACACTGCGCTAATAGAGGGGCCAAATAGTGTCGTATTTCACAAATACTTTCCATACATTGCACACCAAGATGGGTATTAAGGACTCTGAGCAACATCTATTCCTAAAATACCATGGGGACCTACACAGGTACATCCAAACTAAAATGGAGTTTCTGGACATCTCGTCATTGGGAGCCACTTATCGATATGTTGTCAAAATCGAGTAGAAATGTAAGCAACAGAAAAAGTGGGATTTCAAGTTTGCAAATCCATAATAGCTAAAGTATGGTAAGGGTGGTCTTAAATCCTAGGCCAAAGGATAGAGCAAGGATGGACAGCCTCATGATATTCAACCCAAGCCACTAGCAAAGAAGGGTAATGGGAAGTCAAAGAAGGACACTGTGAAATGGTGTGAGTTCCACAAAATCACTTGGCACAATACTGATGAATGTTGCTACAAACAGTTGTTGTTGGTTGAGACAAAAGCCTCAAGGTTAGATGTTAACTCAAAATCTGATTTAGAACCAGAAAAGGGAAGATAGATAATTGATGCAGAACCTAGTTTCACCATCGCTACCAAAAAATTCCAGCCAGAGGAATCAGAGGAGAATGAAGAAGGGGAGTGCCTCTTCTACTCATAGATTTGGGTGAAGGGGACCCCACTCCTTTTTATTATTGACAGTGGTAGCCATAAGAACTTGATCTCAGTGGAGTTTGTTAAGAGGTTGAACCTGACAATGACATTGCATACTTAGGAATACACCATAGGTTGGCTCAGCCAGGGATAGCACATCTTCATCAGCCAACAATGTCGTCTTCACTACGGAATAAAACCCTTCAAAGATGAGGTATTGTGTGATGTTTTCCCCCTTGAATTTTGTGATGTTTCTTTCGTCCAACCATATATGTGGAAGCATCATGTTTTTTATGAATCTAGAGCATGTAGTGTCATTATTAGTTTGGGAGATCAACTCTATAGGGTACTGGAGGCAGTCCCAAATGTTGTGGTCTCTTTGATCTTCGCAAAGCAATGCAGAAAGTTGGTCTCTCATACCGGAAGATTTTTCCTCTATATGGTTCAATCGGAAGGTGACCGGAAGGTCACTGCAACCTCCACAACCTTTGTACGAAGACTCTCTGCACAACAGTGATAGGTGGACAGAATAGTATAGGGGTACAAACACATACTCACCTCACCTAATGGGGTTCCTGTACACTATCAGGTAAATCACTCAATTGATCTAACACCCGATGCTCCTTTACCCAAAATCCATGTATACAAGTGTTTTATTATGGATAATGAAGAAATAAAATTCTAGATCCAAGATCTAATTCTGAATGGCCACATGAGATTAAGATCCTCACCTTGGAGGAGCCCAATTGTTCTGGTACAAAACTAGGATGGGACATGGCAACTTGTATTGATCGTAGAGCCTTGAACAAGATCAAAGTCAATAATCAATACCCAATTCCCCAGATTGGTGATCTTCTTGATCAGCTCAAGGAAGCGAAGTTTTTTAGTAAGATTGATCTGAAGTCAGGCTACCACCAAGTGTCGATTGACAAAACCGATGTGTGGAAGACAACTTTCAAGTCTAAAGAAGGTCTCTTTGAGTGGTTGGTCATGCCTTTTGGCTTGACTAATGCCCCAAACACATTCATGTAGATGATGAATTATATATTATGGTCATTCACTAACTCCTTTTTGGTCATATATTTGGATGAAATCCTCATCTTTAGAAAAAATTGGGAGGAATATTTGGAGCATATTCAGTAAGTATTGGGCACCCTGCGACAACACAAATTATATGCCAATTTGGAGAAGGGTTCCTTAGGAATACATAGAATTGAATATTTGGGATACATTGTGGATGAGCAGCGTGTGCATGTGGATCCAACCAATATCCAAGTCATTCACGATTGTCCTGCCCTAGAGACAATGACCAAACTCTGCAACTTCTTGGGCCTCGCCAAATTCTATCATCGGTTTATGGTGGGGTTCTCTCATATTTATTGGGCCCTAAGATAGGTTACCAAGGGTGGAGTGAAGGCCAAGCTTGTGCGGTCTACACCACAACAAAAATCATTCGAGGATTTGAAATTATGCCTCTACTCAAAATCGTTCCTTATTATTCCAAACCTGCAACAACCATTTGAGATTGAGATAGATGCTTCATATTATTTTATCGATGCAGTCCTCACTCATCATGGGAATCTGGTAGCCTATCACAATGAAAATCTATTTGATGTTTTTCATCGATACCCCACCTATGACAAAGAGATGTACTCCATTGTGCAGGCATGTCGATAATGGAAGCATAACATTCTGGGAAAGGAGACAATCATCCACACTGATCACAAACCTATGCAATTCATGCAAACACAAGGAAAATTAGAGAATCACCACCATCAGAAGTGGTCCACATACCTACAACAATCCCACTTGAATATCAAGTACAAGAACAGTAGAACCAAGCATGTCATAGATTTCCTAAGTCGACCCCTGGTGGCAATGATAGCCATAGTTCTTAACTCCTATGGACATGATACATCTCTATGGCCACAGTTATACCGTAATGACTTTGACTTTTCTATTTCCTATCAGACATTGAGTGCGGGAAAATAGGTTACAAACTTTCATGTCCAGGATGGATTGTTATACCATCTAAGCCATATTTACATTCCTTCAAGAAAGAGTGGAAATTTGATCTAGGAAGCTCATTACAGTTGGGCAGTGGGACATTTTGGTGTACAAAAGATAATGTCACTACTAAAAAATCATTTGTGTGATTCGACAATATGTTCACAAGTACATCAGATCCTGCATTTCATGTGCCATTTCTAAGAACACCATCAAGAAACAAGGGCTATAAACCCCTCTTCCTACTCTAAATAGGCCTTGGGACTCCATCTACATGGAATACACTTCTGGTCTTCCTTCAACCAAGCATGGGAATGACTGTGTTTTCATGGTCATTGATCGATTCTCTAAGATGGAAGTTTTGGCACCCTGGAAGAAGATAATCATAACTGAGGCCACCACCAAGCTATTCTTTACAGATGTTTGGGTTCATTTTTATCTCCTACGAACTATTATCTCTGATTGAGACAGTACATTCCTAAGCACTTTTTTTTCTAGCCTATGGTCGATGACGGACATCAAACTGACCAAATCGACTTCCTTCCACCCACAAATTGATGGGAAAACAAAGGTCATCATTAGGATGATTTTCCATATCCTAAGGATGTAAAATTTCAAACATCCACACACATGGGATGAAAGTCTCCCTTATGTTGAACATAGCTACAACAAAACCCTCCACAACCTTATTGGCCATAACCATTTTGAGATGTGCTTTGGGTTCCAACCGTTGTCCCCCATTGACGTATCTCTACCCATTATAAGCGCAGAGGAAGAGTCCTCCCATGCTCATACCAAGGTTGATCAGGAAACCAAATTTGTTGAGCGCATCCAGCAACAAGTTCATGATATTGTGCAGAAATCCAATTCCAAGTACAAGTAGCACCACAATATACATTGAGTACCACATGGATTTCAGGTGGGAGATAAGGTGTGGTTGTACTTGTAGAAAGAGTGCTTCACAGGACCCAATAAGAAGCTACACTCACTTTGATATGGGCGTTACATACTCACGAAGGTTGTGGATGTGAATTATTTTGAATTAAGTATTCCTACTTTCCTTGGCTTGCACCCATTATTTAATGCAGAATTGCTCCGACCATATTTTCCACCTCTCCTGGACACTTCAAATTGGACCGAGCAGTTGACCCCTGCAAAAATCAATCCTGATTGCATCGACTAGGTGATATTTGATCGGATCATGGACACCAATACAAAGGACACCCATGAGTATACCATCCAACTCTATCAGGTCGTCAAAGCAAGGAAGTTTCTTCATCAGGGCAAGTGGCTCACCTAGAGTCAGATTCAGTAGAATTTTGCCCATCTGATGGAGGATCTTAATGCAATGGATACCATAGATTCCAAGGGGGGGGAGGAATTATCTAGGTGTAAATTGGTGGCCATCCACCTATTCCATTGGTTCAAATCACAATTTTCCATTTTGGTATTTTTTCTACAGTTTTTTGGGTCCCAAACTTCCGGGGCCGTTTTGAGGCCCTAAACGACATTTTTGGGGCTCGACAGTGCCTAACATGTGGCCTAAGGCAGATTCTAGGTTGTATCGAATGTGTTTTCCTTGAGTAAAAATTTCTGACGAGGTATCCAACACCCCAAATGGAGTTCCTATGCAAAAGGTATGCCCTCGAGAAGTTGATGTATCAACTATCCCCCATCAAGGCCCACAAACCTTTTGGCATTTCATCTCCCAGGGTTAGGGTTTTGGGTGTTTCGAGTTTTCTCACTTTTTCTTTAAAAAGGCCTTTGGAGCCTCATTGTAATCATTTTCTTGTGCATGAGCGTAGCCAACACATCTCTTCTCAGAGATAAGCTACGACCATTCTAGCTAGCTTGTATGCTTTTGCATTTTACTGTCTTTTGTATTTAAGAAAGTCATTAATAGAATCTAATTTTTATTGTATTATTCTATTCCTTTCCATATCTATGTGTATTTATTTGTTATATATCTATTATATTTATTCCTTCGTATCATTCCCAAAATAATCTGGATCACCAGTGGAGGTTTCTCCTTTGTGTTATTGAGACCACCAAGGGTCCCTTCGCGGTTAATCTCCACCGGATGATCCATGAATCAATTAGGATCATCATAACTTAATCGAGCACAAGGGGGATCATTCTAACTCTTTCTTCAAGGTTAATGGCCACCAAGTTACCATGGGAGAGAGCCACCGGGACGCTTTAAGACTTTCTTCACAAGTGATTCACAAAAGACCGGTATGGTTGCTTTGTCTCCAACCATTGATCCTTTGATGATGAATGGTCATGATCTACTTCTTTTGAGATCACTCCAAAACCTACAATTCGATTTCGACAATCGCGCTGCTCATAGTCACAAGTTTAACTCAATCTTCACTCGAATCGATCTACTCTCTATCGGTGTATTGATTTGTTGGTCTCGAATTGATCTACTCTCCACTATGTGAACAGGATTATGCCTTTCTCTCTAATACCATGTCAAATTCAGAGGCAGAGAACCAATGTAAAAATAAAAACAAAGATGCAAGGAAAATCTAAGTGGGGTTCTCTACACCCTTCTCACTATTCATCACTAGTATATTATAATAAGGAGATTAAATTAAAAAAATAGATCTCAACAAATCTCTGAGAAAACTGCGAAAAACAATTACTCAAGTGAGAGATTAACTGAGGTCTAACTGAAGTAAACTATACATGATGGAAGAGAGGTCGTGTTATAGGATAAGTCCGTGAGTGCGGACACAAACCGACCTCCCTAGATCCACCTGGTATCTAGAACAAAACA